>CAXAKS010000357.1:5000-35000 GCA_963969495.1 Ceratothoa steindachneri
GGAAAAATCAGCCAATCTCAGACCAACATAAAAAGAAGGCATCGCTGACAACATCGTGGAAAGTGTAATTTTAAAGTTCCATATTATTTCGGCCGATATTTGAGTGTGCTATAAACCTGTGATAGAAGGATAGGCTTATTAGAGTCTGTTATAAACCTATGAGAGGAGGACAGGCATATCAGACTGTGCTGAATATCTATGAGCGATGGCTTACAAAATGGAAGGCCACCTAACCTGACAATGCACAGAGAACGATACAGTGTGTTCGAAGTGTGGAAAAAATAACCACGAATGGATAGACAGCAAAAAACAACAAAGAACTGACAAATTACCACGGACCACATAGGACTATGCCTATGACATTCCTCAAAATAAAGGAAATAATAGAAAGGAAGGAAAGGGAAGCAAAAAAAAGAAGAGGAAATCAAGAGAAACGTAAAGTATGCAAGTGTGGCAAAAGCAACCATGAAACAAATGAAAGAATCCCAAACAAACCTAACAGTACCACAGGAAACACGACGGAACTTTAGACGTGTATCCAATATTCTCATATCATGAATATATGGAAGCCAGGAACCTTCGAAACTAGATTAAATGCAATGCTGGAGAAAAACGAGATGTGTTTTCCTTAGAACCCCATCCATCGAAATACTTAAAAATAAACGTCGCACCAACAACAGCAACAACAAAAATGAGCGCCCAAGAAACCAAAACCGAAGAAGACTCAAGTAGTACTGAACAAACCAATGAGAAAAACAAAAACAAAAGGATTCGCCTGAAAGCAGCAGATCTCAATCTAAGAGTATATATTGATGAGTCATTTCCTTTACCAAGAGATATGATGCAAGGAGACATCATCAAAGCAATCAAAGAAGGTAAATGCAAATCTGTATTTAGAGACAAGACATGAGAAGAAGATGAGAAATAGGTGTAAATCTCATATTCGATGATAAAATACTTATATATCCTGGAGACTGCATAACTCTCAGCCATTCGACGTTTATAGGAATAGAAAATTAGAAAATGGCAAATTTTATGGTTCAGAATTAGAAGCCATAAAGAAATCCACCCGAAATAACTCCAAGGAAATCTTAGTAATACAACATAATAAAACAATGGGAGCAAATTTAGAATTGATGTTTGGAAGGAAGATTTTTAAGAGAATAAGACAGACTTTCCAAAATATGTCAAGGCAATGCAGATGTAACCTATTACGATTGCATGTAGTGACTGTTGGAACATTAATGTTTATGAATCAACACCCAATGCAAATACCAGAACCTAAGAGGAAAGACTAAAGGAGTACAAACTGGGAATATTACAAAGAACAGCTCAGTATATTCATCCCAAACCATCTCAAAGACGCAAAACTGTGGGAAATCAACGAGAAAAACTCCAAATTAACAAGATCAATCAACAAAGCGGACCAAAGAAGCATTCGGAGGAAGAGATACCGTAACCCCCCTTCCCCTCAGTGGACGGAAAAGATGAAGAAAAAAATTGTCAGCTAAGCGGAATACAGGGTGACCCCGGAAAAACGAGCCCCAATTTCGATAGGCCTCGTTTCTTAATTTTCTTCAAAGATTGAATGAAACTTTGGTGATAGCTAGTTTATTGTGTTTAAAAACATCATATGAAAACATAAGAGTCTTTGGACTTTTCTTCTTTATTTTAGAGCACGTGTTCAAGATGACCTCCATTTAGCTCTGTGCATTTCTTGATGCGCAGCACAAAGTTGTCCATGACGTCCTTACAAACCGACCGACTAATGGCTCTGATCTCGTCCCTGATGGCTTTCTTGAGTTCCGTAATGGTCCTGGGTCTCGCTGCGTACACTCTGTCTTTAAGATAGCACCATATAAAGAAATCTAGGGTGTTAAGGTCTGAGCTATGAGGTACCTACTCAAAATCAGTCTTGAGACTGGTCACACGGCCACCAAATTTCTCATCCAGCCAATCTTGGGACCAATCTTGCTGGAACCAGAATTTCCCCATAAGCGACGGGAACAGGGTCTGTAGCTCTCTCTTGAAAATTTTGAGGACCTCAACACACCGCTCCTTGGTGACTGTCACTGTAGCGCCAGATTCCTCGAAGAAGAATGGTCTGAGGAGCCCCAGGCTCCTCAGAAATAACCAGAATAAATCTTACCAAGGCACTATATGTAATCACAAAAACATTAAAGAATATTATAACGAGTGCTTAAACACCGATTAATTCACTGATGGCTATAAACTAGCCAAAAATGAATTTCGCCCCGAAGCCAGAAAAATTAACTAGTCACCACCTCAACAATAAGAGGAACGTTATTGAATAGCATTGTGAAAGTCTTCGAAAAAATCCTCAATCGAACACTGAAAGAATACCTCGAATAAAATTAGCTTTATAATGATTAACAGTTCAGATTCAAAAGAGGCAGGGACACCACAATGGCACGTGTTAAAATTACTAAAAAAATAGTCTGGCAAAATCAATGAAAAACTATATCATTTTGTGCCAGAGAGTGGGCTGTAGAGAAAGAATTTGACAAAGCCTGGGTCAGAAAAATGCAATATAAGATTGTAGGGGAATCGATACCCCACCCTCACAACTGAGCCACTGGTCCTTAACCACAACGTCCTGGCATTGGTGGCGGCGTAGCTCAACCACTTAACCTCTCGCATCTCTCTCTTCGCCTCGAGGAGAACCTGAAAGGCCGCCCAAAAAACACATAATGCACTAATCATCACATATCGGACCCCGGTGAGCCTAACATGGGTTAAAATAGCAAGATTTCCCCTAAGAGTTGATATTCAATTTCACCGCATATGTGAAATTAGAGGAGCATCGTCCTAAAGCCAAAAGGTCCCCTTTAGGGCTAGCTGAAAGACGCTCTGAGAAAAACCTTTAAAGGAGGAGACTTAATGCAGCCTATCCACACATCCCACCTCCCTCCTGCCCCTACCCCCAGTGGGGTGGCGAAGTATAAAAATCAAAGAACTCGAGAAGAACGTGGTAGATTACGTTTGTTATCGAGACAACTAAGTCCGGCAAGAAGACCGGCTACCAACAAAAGGGACTTAGAAGAAGCCCGTCTGATCCAGTTCCTGATGGTCACACCAAATTTAGCATCCTGTCAAGGGTAGATCGTTAGAGAGATCTAGACAGCGAAGACCGGCATAAGTGCCCGGCAAACCAACGAGACGGACTTAGAAGAAGCTCATCCTGAGCCAGTTCCTGGGGATCACACCGAACTTTTAGTTAACTTGGATTGAGAAGCAAGTCCAACTACCCCTCGTCAGAGGAGCCCCCCTATCTTGGTGTATCCCAAAAGACAGAGAGAGTCCTCGCCACCGAGGAATACCCCAAAGTGAACTCCCTCAAGCGCTCCCCTGCGTCAAAGGATTCACGCTTTGGCTCATCGCTTGCCAGTGCGAATTATTCCCAGAGTAATCCGAAGATTAGAAGAAACATACTTTCCCTGTCCTGTGTTGAAGTCATTTTCATCTAGAATACGTCCTTAACTCCATCTGCCACACGCTCCGAAGAACCCCTGTGGCTTTAAAGCAATTCCCCTTCTGACCACATCTGTAGCGGCCTTGCCACGCGCCAGTCCGGAAACAACATTCTTGAGGCGACATGAAAATTGATGCCAAGGTCAGGCTCAAACTCGATTCTCGTAGGCATCTTGAAAGGTATTTAAACATCCTTATCTGTTTCGTGTATGTCAATTTGCATTTAATATTTAAGGGAGCTTTGGGTCCACCATTACTGTATATTCAATTCTGTAATTTAGTAAGGCTCACTTAAATTTTTTTAATTCATTTTTGTGTAGTTTGTGTGTTAAATTTCAATCTTGGTTCATGTTGTTAATTAAAGGTCTAGTTTTCTTAGAAAAATCTTTTATTCAATCCTCGAAACGCTGAGCACTAGAAACCCTCACAGATAATACCATAACGGAATAATAATAATGATAATCAAATATAGCACTCTTAGAGAGAAAACTTAATCACGGAGTTTTGAAGTGCGTAACCAACCTAGACGTACGAACACCATCACCCGGTCCTTCCTATACCACGACAAAGATCTTAAATCTCCAGATGAACAGCAATCTAGAGATAATTCTTTGTGATTACACCACAGAATGGAGAGTATACGTTATTGATTAATGACTATTCAGGACCAGAATTCGAACTGGAAGCTGGAATTTCTCATGGGAGCTGTTTCAGTCCCATGATGTATTCAATTTATCATCAAAAGGTAAGAAACAACATATAGCGAAGAAGAAGAACGAGGTAATGCGGATGCTAAACCTACTATAAGGCTTAATATGTTTAAGCATAAAAAAACAAAGAAAATTTATATAGCACTATGAAGAGAGGTTCTCCTGTATCTTCCAATCTCAATGAAAAGAGAATAAAAACTAAAAACTAGAACTCCAGAGGATTTAGAATAAAGCTCTCTACCTAATTACTACCACTTAAAGGAGAGTGAGGAGAATTTAGCGGAGTCTGCACCAAGAGACAGGAATAGAAACGCTGAATATCAGCAACACGAAAATTGTGGAGGGAATATGGAGGAAATAGAAGAACAACCTACAACATTTGCAGGAAACCACTTTAATACTCGATTCCCAATGGACGACATCAGTTGAGAATTTTCGGTGGCACCCATGTTTACTTGAGTTGAAACTTTAACAAAAACACGAAGAAAAATAAAATAAAACAAAACCGACAAGGACATTTATCCCGGCCATAAAAAAACAGAACTATTTAATTCAACCAAACAAGATACCGGAAAGATACCTGAAAAGACAACCGAATCGAATATAAATATCAAGAATGAACATTCCATTAAGGAAACAATAACACAAATACGCTAAAGTGAAGAGAAAAAATCAAATAATCCCAATTCAATTGAAGTGGAACAAGTGAGCTAAAGTGCAAATAATTTTTTATACTAAAATACTAGTGTAGTGAAAAGTAATAAACAAAACAAATAAAATACTCCAAGTGAAGTAAGTGCAAGAGGAAAACGAAATTTAAAAAGAAACACTTATGCAGAAATTGAAAATAAGAAAAGAAACAGCTATTTAGAAAGTGAAAATAAGAAAAGAAGACTAATAATAACAAACAGATGAAATTTAGATAGCAACATACTATATTAACAACAAACAAATTCAGAGCTTAAAAACACATAACGGCATAAAATCGACATTTAACACGTGAATGAAAGAGAAGCACCAAATGGTAACAGAGATTAGGCGGTTCACCCGCTACCTGTATGAAGTTGCAAAAGTTGAAGAAACTGAAAGAGAGATGCCACGATTAAATCAGTAGGTCCACAAATGGAGTTGTCGCATTCTATCACATCTTCTCGCTATAAGGAGAAGGTCTAAAAAGATCAACTTTCACTCTCTTACTCCCTTTCTCACTTCATCTTTTTTCTTAATCCTACTCCTCTTTACCTTCATCGTCTCTTGTCAAACCTTCCCCATCCTGGTCCACCTGGACTCTTTGGGTAGGGAGAGGGAGTTGTTGAAGGGTCGACCAGGGGCCACTACTCTCCACCCTCCTCTCCCACCCTGGAGATGGAGGGTGGCGAGGGGCCTCTGCCTGTGATGAATCTTACCCTCCTAATACCCCCCACCCCCGCTAAAAAAGCGAGGATAGGCATAACGTTTTCCGTCTAAGGGGCGTTTTCTCGCGAGATTTATCTGAACCCGAAACACAACATTAGGCTTCGGGGCTCGTTAAACCAACGACTCGGCAAATGAATAAATTTGCCGTGAACCTTTTTGCTTCTCATGATCTATTGAACGATTATTCTACTGATGGTCGATTTTATGATACATTGAGTGTAGCGCAGTCAATGAGACATAACCTTCATGCCTTCAGCGTGTTGCGAAAATCTTTGACAGAAGATGCATGTAATTTTTTCACCATTAGGAATGAACACCCCAGTATATTGAAAGCTTCCATTCTGAAGCCAGCAATAATTTTGTAAGTAATTAAGTGAGAGAGAGTGGAGAGAGAGAAAATGCATAGTTAAGTTCTGAGAGATGGGCAAAAGATAGTCCAAATCAGTAAAATATGAAAATAGAAGGAAATGAGAGTATTGCAGAGGTAGGCAAAGTCTCTGGAGATCAGAATAATCTTGAAGCTTTTGTTCTTTTCATTTTGTTTTATACTTTAGAAATTTTTTCGAGGTGTTTTTGGGTTATTTTTATTATTTAATGAAGATTTGTTGTTGTCGTTGATTGATGGTTTGATAGATTTTTCATTTTTATTTTGTTGATGGATCCGGTGTGTCTTTGTGTATAAAATGTGTTTGTCGTGTGTACGTGTGTGGATTGGTGCATTCTCCCCTCCTCTGTAGGTCTGTCAAGTGTTTATGATTCTTCATCAAACTCTTTCTCTATTTTTTCGGTCATTTTTTCTACCGTAATTCATAAAGTTATATTGATTGAGCTGATCTTAGCCACGTTAGGGAATGTAGATGAGAGTGAGAAAGGAAAAGAGAGAGAGAGGAAGAGGGAAAGTAAGAGAAAAGGGGAGGGGGAGAGAGAAGGAGGGATAAAGAGAGAGTGGGGAGAAAGAGAGACATAGGGAAAAGATAGAGAGAGGGAGATGAAGGCGAGAAATATTAAGGAGAGGAGAGTTAGAAGAGGGATTAGAAGACAAATTAAAAGAGACAGAGAGAGTTTTTTATCTGAGAGTATGAGACTGAGAAGGAGAAAGAGAAAGGGAGAGATACATACAGAGAGACAGACATATGGAGAGATAGTGAGACAGAAACAGACAAAGAGAGAAACAGAGACAGAGAGATGTATAGAAAGAAAAAAGAAAGAAATATGTAAGATCAGTTGCGCACTTAGCTTGACATTTAAGAATTACGACACCAGTTCCCATTTTGAATGCGACGAATCCTCACCATCAGCATCGCTGCATGAGTCTGGCGCGGATCCTTCTCTCATTCTCGACAGGTTTGCGAAAGGCGCAAATGGCGCTCTCACTCTCCCGCCCTTTGCTTTAGACGGAGATAAGGTTCTCAGCGATGCAGCAGCAATATCAATTTTATTTTAATTTTATTATCAATTTTAAAATAGATGGTATAATTTTCAAGTGAATATTATTGTATGGCTTATACCATACATACATGAAGATTGAAGAGGTTGGAGAAGATAATGGAAACGCCATGTTAAATAAAAAAAATTATTATTTAATATCGAGTCTGTTCTTTTTTAGAAGCAATAACTGCTTAAACATGTTGGATAACCGAGTCAGAGAGTTTTTTTTACTTTGGTTTTTGGAATTTTTAGCCATTCCTGAAGCAGAACCTGTTCCAGCTATTTCAGAGATGATGTCAGGGAAAAATAGGTTACTTACTTGCTGGTCCAAATCGTCCCGAAGATGTTCGATTATGATAAAATCTGGTGACTATGTGGGCCAATCCAAGTGTTCTATATCCATAGCTCTTCGTTCTATGTTTAACAACTTTACTTGTATGAATCGGTGCAATGTTCGGTAAGATGGAGCCACCCACCACTTTGAAAATGTTTGTTTCATTAGGCGAATTATTTCACCTCAAATTAACTAATACTCCTTAGAAGTTACCATAATATTCATTGCTCTCACATGACTAACAGTATTCCACGATATAGCCGAGCAATCCATCAGAATACCGTATCTATGATTGACTGCTGGGGTCAGGCAAACGGGCTCAAAGAATTTTAAGGGGATTCTCCATACATAAATTCGTCCTGAAAAGGGAAAAAGTGTGAAGAATGATTCATTAGAGAAAATGGCACTTTTACTTTTCCATTCTCCATTTATTGTGGTCTTTAAATCATTTTATATTTTTAATATTGATGGCGGAAGAAAAGGTTCGCATTATCAGCCTTTGGTTTCGCTCGCAGTCACAATAGTAGTTGTGGTTTTATGATTTCTCTTCACAATGCGTTTTAATGCTCCTTTGGTCTCTGTCTATGAGTTTTTCCTTACCTCATGAGTTACGCTTCCCAGAACTCTTAGATTTTCCTTGTCTTTGGTATGCCAACATCACTATAGACAAAGTTCCTCTCGAAATGTTAAGCAACTTGATAGTTTTTGTGCCGATGTTCCAGACATTCACACATCTCTGAAAAAATGAGAAACTAATTGTTCTTACATTAATTACAGAATGTTTGCATGCATATATATATAAGATTTATGTACCATTGGGATACTTGATAATGCTCAAAATTTGGTTAAAATATGGGGTTCGAAATATCCCATGCTTCCATTGTTTTGTCCAACCTCCTATATAGATTTCCCGTACATCTTCTAATTTGAAAACATTATGTACATCAAACAAGCTTCTAATCAAAAGGCATAATGGAAAGCAAGATTATCATCAGCAGAATATTCTGATGAGAAGGTTGATAGGCTAGGAATCTATTTACATTTAATTATCTCATATAATGTTGTTTGAAATTAAAACAATATGTTTATCATTTTATTATACGATTAACTAGTACATCGGTGATGGAGTTGTTTAGTAAAATTTCCATAATAACGACAGATACATTAAATATTTTCACATCAACCCGATTTATTCCTTATTTAGCTGACGATGCATTTAGCACATGCTCTATCTAAACTCTTCGTCTTCGACTAATCTTTACTCTCCTTACCTACAAGTGGGGTTTTATCATGAAAATAACAACGGGTTTTCTTTCGTCTTCAAGTGGTTAGCTTTTGATTGCTTTAGATATATTTTGGTGCGATTTCTTTGATTCTAATTTTTATTTAAATACCATTCAGCATTAATTATTGGTGTGAAAATATACATTTATTCATTTTCCTACCATATTGGAAGGTTTTATTTGCGAGTCTTTAAATATTTTTCTTATATTCTCCCCCTTGTCATTCGTATAAAACCCTGTATGCTACGAGTATGATAGGTCTCTTTTGCACAACGTGTATAACTCAATACAGTCTCCAGATGAAGCTTATAGTGATTTAATGGTGATTCTACAGAAACAGTCAAATAGTTTATCAGCAGGAAATACTGTGATACAAATGGGCCGATAAATCTGGTTAATTTTGAATGGATGCCGTTACATCATAGCAGCCAATGTTAGGTAAGAAACATTGGTTAAGTTTCGGAAAGTGACCGCCCTCTATTTTTGTGGCTGCTTGTTTATAAATATCTCTATTTTAAAAAATACGTAAATTTTGTATAGTGTATATCGAAGATATACACTATACAGATATACACTATATAGCGTTTTAACTAATTCAGGCGGGCAAATTTCTAATTATAATGTAATGATGAAAATAGATTGGCAGCTACATTGTTAATTGCAATCTCATCATATTATATTTTATATCATTTTGAAGGGAATCTTTTTCTGAACTAAAATATTATATGGACATTTTATATTAAACAATATTAAAGAAAATATGATTGATTTAAATAGTATTCGGGGGCGGAGCTTACATATCTGAAGTAAGGAAACAAGGCATAAAAACAATGAACATTATTGCGCCTAACGACGTCTTGCAATCGCCTTTGAATTCTAATTTAATGCTAGGCTTTTTAATTCTGAATACTACTAGATAATTTAAAATAGCGTTATGTGGGAGCAACCCTCATAATTAAATGTGGATATGGAGGCGAAGCCCTCCATTTCGAAATTTCCTTCAAAATGATATATAATATAATATGATGCGATTCCAATAACGACAGAAAAGGTACTTTGGGGGAATTTGGCCAAGAAAAACCGTTATGTGGGAGCAACCCTCATAATTAAATGTGGATATGGAGGCGAAGCCCTCCATTTCGAAATTTCCTTCAAAATGATATATAATATAATATGATGCGATTCCAATAACGACAGAAAAGGTACTTTGGGGGAATTTGGCCAAGAAAAACCGCCTCTAATTTTTTTTTAAATAGTTGTTTTAAGCACAAATATATATTAATTACCCACAAAATAGAGGGCGGTCATTTTCCGAAATTTAGCTGAAACATTTCGTAGATAATTAAATATTTGATGAGTCCATAGTACAACAGACCGATGTTCAGTACTAGAAACTCTAGCGATCATCGATGTTCTGAATAGCATTTAAAGGCGATATCTCATATTCACTTTTCTCAATCTCGGTCTTATTCGGTAGCTCGTCAAAAAGATGATCTACTTCATATTGTGTGCATTTTAGCCAGAGGTGTGTCGTAACCTAGACATATTCACGCTTTTGCTGAATATACTGGCTAATCATTTACGGCAATGAATACATACGGATGGTATGATCTTTAGGCGATCACTGTGTGTGTGCGGACTCATTTCTGTTTCATTTTTCTTCACTTACTCTATATATGTTGTTATTATTTTTCTAATTTATATTGGAATTATTATTAGGATCATTAATGTTTCCGCTGTAGAGGCATGCAAGAAAATTAATTATAATAATTATTATACCTACACCTTTTGAACAGGCTAAACCACTACTATTGACGATCAAGTTTACAAGCGTTTGAAAGAGACTTGGTGGTTAAATCTATGAAGGACTTCTCTTTAAATGAGTTTTTCCTGAAAAGAGGAGGATGGTGAGCGAAAGGACGAGGTGTTAATGTAGATTGGACCAATGGGGATCGGACGGGGTTTAAGTAAAGAAGCTGGTTTCTGATTATATTTTTCTTTTTCCTCATCCTAGTTTGTTCTTATTGTGATATTATTCTCCTTCTTCCACTCCCTCCTATTCCCCACTTTTTGAATTACATATGTTAAATAAATATGCACGTAGCTTATCAGGCTACACTTAGAGTAACCGCAAAATTAACCAATTTATCCCAATTTATTCCTATCATTGGCTATTTTGCATATTTATTTTATTTTCGAACAAAATTAACTTTAAACAAATGAATCGAGAAGTTTTAGGATCAAAGTCAGCTTGTAGAATTTTTTTAAAGAACAATGTACCCCCCACCCCTACCCCACCACCAAATTCCGTTTGGTAATATGCATATTTAATTTTTTGTTGATCGACCTGAATCTTAACACAAATATAGGAATACGGATACAAAATACAATCTGTGAATCGTCATTTTGAATCTTGATTAAATAAAATCAGATCATGCCAAATAAAATCTGTATAAAGCATTTATTAGGTGACTTGTCTGTAAGTTTAAAAGGCAAGGTAATTAATGCATCTCAGCATTTTATAGTTATGGAAGTAAAATTTCGACACTGAGCACAAAAGTAACGCAGACAAGAAGAAGAAAACATGGATCAATGCATGTTGAGAATAAACTGCAGGGATTATAAAAGTAATATATGAATATATGTTTTTTTAAGAGCCCATCTGCTGATCTATGAATATAAGAACACAAAATTGTTTGGAATATATAATAAAAAGGGCAAATGTTCTAATGTGGAAATTGGCAGGACACAATTGCTAAAACCAACGACAGAAGATGGAGAGAAAAATCATAGACTATGTACTTTTATACAGTACTGATAAAAAATAATCACGTGGAATGTTGAAATTCGTTCAATGACGGAGAAAACGTGGCAGATTCGGGCTCTGGATCGTGATCATTGTAAATTTCGAACTTTAGGGAGAGAGGCCTTTGTCTAGAAATAGGATGAAACGAACTTATGATTGTATGTATATTTATTGTTGTTTCCTCTTCCATCACCCTAGACTTTGCACCTTTTTCAGTTCTATAAAGTTTTCTCTCGTCAACCCTCCAATTCAACGACCTAAATTACCCATGACCATACATCAGGAACACAGAATATTTTGGCTCTCTATAGTCAAAGCTGCGCTTAGGAGCGAAATTCCAGACGCTGAAAACTTGATAATCATATACAACCACATCAGAAAATGACACCTCCGATATAACACACACAGATACCTGCACAAAGCCAACATGCACACGCAAATCCTCTGACGTGATTAGACGAAATTCGATTACTGTGGGAACGTCTGGGCGTGACCTACAGAACTAAACTTCTTATTTAGTATCTGACCACTATATTATTATTCATTTACTACTGTTCATTCATTCATTCCTTGCCACTAGTATTGCCATTTTATTGCCCTTCATTCTGGCATCACCTTTTTATCGGCTCACCACACTCAATTGACGTTACGAAACTGAATAAATCATTCATTTAGTTCAGCTTACCGTAACAAATTACAGCTTCAATAAAAGAACATCAGTTTATAGCACAGAAGTCAGTGGTGGAACACAACTCCCTTTAAGTAATATAATTAGTTCTCGGCCTTTCAACATTCGTATTATTATGTCGTAAAATAATTATGATTTTATCTTCTTTTATCTTTATTTATTGGAACAAAGATTGGAAGAAGCACCCTTAGTCCGCTCTGTCCTGGGATGAAGCTTCTCAGAATAGCATTTGATCGTTGATGCCAAAGGAAGAAAAAAATACCTTCCAACTACAACCTTCGCTTTGTCGAACCCATATTTTTTTCTCTCTTTTGCTAACACACAGAAACATAAATTTGAATATAGAGACATGGCAAAGTCGTTCCATAATAATGGCCCCAAATTTTCTCGATCGAAGAAATGTCGGGAGATGAAAGCCAAATTCTCGGACATCTTTCATCAAATGTCCATAAAGTTTAGAATCCATTTTATAACGGGAAAGAGCAATAAAAATGATTTCTCGTCTCAACTTCTCGGTGCAGCGAAAACGCCATGGGCAATCATACACCTTTCAAATTTCTAATTTGGGGTCTTTCATAAGAATTCTGGTACATAATTTAAGTGACTTAGCGATACGTATCCAATTTTTCTCTTACGTTTAGCCTATACATATTTTTTTATTTTCTTTAAAGTGGAATACTTCCATTACCTTTATCTGATTGCTATATGAAAAACAATAACTGTAAAAGAAAAGGATTTTTTTATTATTCACAATTACAAGAGTAGTTTCGGAACATCACGCTTCTTCCTTCAGCTGAAGGATGGAGCGTTATGCTCCGAATACTTGTAAATAATAAAAGAGACATTCTCTCTCATTTTTTTTAGATTAATTTTTATCAGCGTGTACACTACGCTTATTCACTTATTGCTATATATTTATGATGTATTACGACCTCTTTGTAGAAAGTCTTCGCATTTTAACATATAAAACTGTGAATTTTCTTGTATCTATGTGCTTTGAAAATGAATTTTTAATCTCTACATCATCTTTATATTCATATCATTATATTTTTCTATGGTATCTTCCATTCTGTATTTTACTGATGATGTTAGTTTGGTTCAACAAAAGTAACTTTTTTTATCCCAATAAACCATTAAAAAACTCGTATCTGTACTTTTTCTGGAGACATGACTTTTGCACCTCCTCACACTTCATCTCCCGTATGCGCGTGAGACGATGGGACGCGACCTCCTACCCAGGATTTCTGCTTCAGAGAACTCTGTGTTGTTTTCCAACCCGCGTATGGAAAATATTCTTTGACATTTAACTAACACATTTAGCCTTTCAAATACCACATTTCAGGTCATAGATCACATCCGATTTCTCTTGATCAAATATCCTTTCCATAACTCTCGTTATTTAGTTGCATCAATTCTCAAAGGTTTGTGCGTAACTTTACACCCGAGATAGCGTAGAAGCTCCGACGTGACGTCGTAGGTTTTAGGTACATAAGGAATTGTGACAGACTTAAATCATCTCCCTCGTCAGGTTATTGGTATGGTGGTCTCCTCGTATTGTTGAGAAAATGGCTCGACTATAGGCTGGTAGTAAAAGCTACTTTGAGACGCATTTTTTCCTACAAACGCATCTGAGCATTGCTGCATTGGGTTTTCGCACTCATACATACTCGTAGCTCCCTGACTATGCTTCGTTCGTGATTCAGTAGATAAACGCTTTTAAAGTCAAGGACACTGTTTGAGTCTTAGGCCTGTAAACCGTCGCTCGCAGACCAACGTCTCAATCCTAATATGGTCACGAGTGCAAAGCGACCAATTTATGGGCTCGGTTTGATCGCATCATTTTAGCTGCGGGATGGTCGAATGGTCTGATTTTTTCTTCAACAACTTTCTGTTTATCCTTGACTCTGTTTTTTTTCCATCCTCCATGACACAAAAAGTGGATTCGCTCTCCTTCTTTGATGATTTCTTGACTTTCATGACAAAATTTTTACCTTTTTAATCTGAGTCATCCGTATCTTCCTGCTTTTTCTCAAGTTTTTAAAAAAAAATATTTTATTCACGTTGCATTCAAGCAGTTACTACCGACATTATAATGGTCGACAATTAAGTTTTTCACAATCGGAACCTCTATAGGTATTGTGAGCAATTTGCCAACTCATTTGGTTCATTGATCAATTTTCATACGGTATTCGTTGCAATTGACTACGGTCTACTGAAGTTTCATCAAAGCATTTACTGTAAATCTCAACACAAGTGCTTTATCAATCTATCTCCTACTTAACTTATATACTGACAATTAAAATTATTAAACCAGCGCTGTATCATCCAGATGTCAAATAAACTAATATCGTACTCTCTCGTCAGTCATTTTCTTCAGTAAAAAGAATTAAATAATTCCTCATGTATCCTTTGGAATCTTAAACTCAGTCCTTTCCACGTACCAACCTTGTCCTAACTCAATTAACCAAGTTCCAATCATTTTTGGCGCGAATCTCTTCTTACCTTTCAATTTTTCAAACCGAAAAGGGATAAAAATAAAGAATAATTCCCCCTTCGTGGTTTTCATATTCCACTGCTTTAATTCTCTGACTTGGAAAGAACGTAGCATGCATCTTGTCGTTAAAGGTTCAAAACGGTTTTAGCAAGTGTCGTCCTAGCGCCATCTTTTCAAAGATCCTCTTTGTCTACACATCATAAAGCAATTGATAGTGTATCGTAAAATAATTCTAAAATATATTGTAAAACGTTATTCCTCTTTATACTTTTGAAAGGTTGACAGATCAAAATACCAACAAGGAAATTTTAACACTATTCGATTCCACCCTTCCAAATTGAAATAACCAAAAATAAAATGCACAAACAAATTGTAATTTGTAAAGAATATTCAGATGCGACTTTTTTTCCCAAGTTCACAAATTGATTTGTATTTACGTTGCTGAAACTTTTAAAATATGCTACGCAGGTTTATGCTTTAATACCTGGGCATGTTTTCGAGGCCTTTCTTGAGACGTCCTCTGCATACTAAATTCATGTCTCGAAATGCAAATTTATATGGAAATTTTCTTATGGGTGTCTCACATCGGCGCGGAATACTGCTGGCATTTGTTCATGAATATATCATCTTTATTTTCTATTAGGTTTGTAAGTCTATCAAACTATGGGAAAGCGTTACCCCTCTTCTCCCACTATGTTTGTTGGAATGCCTATTTTAATAATGTAATAGTTTATGTTTGCCCACTTAGACATTTCTGATAACAAAGATGTAAAGGCAATTTTCAAGATCATTTGGCTAGAATTTGCGGAATGCCTTTCTCGAACTTTAAGAAACAAACTCTAATTTAACTCAGGATTTAGATAAGGAGAAGGAAATAGTAAACAAGTCATATCGACAATATTAGCGTAAATGGATGCTAGTAGCTGGAGGGTTGAATGTGGTAGAAATTGCATGAAAATATGCTGTTTCCACCATAATTGTATTGAAATAAGGAAGAAACTAGGTTGAAAGGTGTGAAAATTGACAATTTGAAAGGGATATTGAGTGTGAGAGGAGAAAATATTGTAGTAATTGCATGAAAATATGCTGTTTCCACCATAATCGTATTGAAATAAGGAAGCAACTAGGTTGAAAGGTGTGAAAATTGACAATTTGAAAGGGATATTGAGCGTGAGAGGAGAAAATATTGTAGTAATTGCATGAAAATATGCTGTTTCCACCATAATTGTATTGAAATAAGAAAGGAACTAGGTTGAAAGGTGTGAAAATTGACAATTTGAAAGGGATATTGAGTGTGAGAGGAGAAAATATTGTAGTAATTGCATGAAAATATGCTGTTTCCACCATAATCGTATTGAAATAAGGAAGAAACTAGGTTGAAAGGTGTGAAAATTGACAATTTGAAAGGGATATTGAGTGTGAGAGGAGAAAATATTGTAGTAATTGCATGAAAATATGCTGTTTCCACCATAATCGTATTGAAATAAGGAAGCAACTAGGTTGAAAGGTGTGAAAATTGACAATTTGAAAGGGATATTGAGTGTGAGAGGAGAAAATATTGTAGTAATTGCATGAAAATATGCTGTTTCCACCATAATCGTATTGAAATAAGGAAGAAACTAGGTTGAAAGGTGTGAAAATTGACAATTTGAAAGGGATATTGAGTGTGAGAGGAGAAAATATTGTAGTAATTGCATGAAAATATGCTGTTTCCACCATAATCGTATTGAAATAAGGAAGAAACTAGGTTGAAAGGTGTGAAAATTGACAATTTGAAAGGGATATTGAGTGTGAGAGGATAAAATATTGTAGTAATTGCATGAAAATATGCTGTTTCCACCATAATCGTATTGAAATAAGGAAGGAACTAGGTTGAAAGGTGTGAAAATTGACAATTTGAAAGGGATATTGAGTGTGAGAGGAGAAAATATTGTAGTAATTGCATGAAAATATGCTGTTTCCACCATAATCGTATTGAAATAAGGAAGAAACTAGGTTGAAAGGTGTGAAAATTGACAATTTGAAAGGGATATTGAGTGTGAGAGGAGAAAATATTGTAGTAATTGCATGAAAATATGCTGTTTCCACCATATCGTATTGAAATAAGGAAGGAACTAGGTTGAAAGGTGTGAAAATTGACAATTTGAAAGGTATATTGAGTGTGATAGGAGAAAATATTGTAGCAATTGCATGAAAATATGCTGTTTCCACCATAATCGTATTGAAATAAGGAGGAAACTAGGTTGAAAGGTGTGAAAATTGACAATTTGAAAGGGATATTGAGTGTGAGAGGAGAAAATATTGTAGTAATTGCATGAAAATATGCTGTTTCCACCATAATCGTATTGAAATAAGGAAGAAACTAGGTTGAAAGGTGTGAAAATTGACAATTTGAAAGGGATATTGAGTGTGAGAGGATAAAATATTGTAGTAATTGCATGAAAATATGCTGTTTCCACCATAATCGTATTGAAATAAGGAAGGAACTAGGTTGAAAGGTGTGAAAATTGACAATTTGAAAGGGATATTGAGTGTGAGAGGAGAAATGTGGTAGAAATTGCATGAAAATATGCTGTTTCCACCATAATTGTATTGAAATAAGGAAGAAACTAGGTTGAAAGGTGTGAAAATTGACAATTTGAAAGGGATATTGAGTGTGAGAGGAGAAAATATTGTAGTAATTGCATGAAAATATGCTGTTTCCACCATAATCGTATTGAAATAAGGAAGCAACTAGGTTGAAAGGTGTGAAAATTGACAATTTGAAAGGGATATTGAGCGTGAGAGGAGAAAATATTGTAGTAATTGCATGAAAATATGCTGTTTCCACCATAATTGTATTGAAATAAGAAAGGAACTAGGTTGAAAGGTGTGAAAATTGACAATTTGAAAGGGATATTGAGTGTGAGAGGAGAAAATATTGTAGTAATTGCATGAAAATATGCTGTTTCCACCATAATCGTATTGAAATAAGGAAGAAACTAGGTTGAAAGGTGTGAAAATTGACAATTTGAAAGGGATATTGAGTGTGAGAGGAGAAAATATTGTAGTAATTGCATGAAAATATGCTGTTTCCACCATAATCGTATTGAAATAAGGAAGCAACTAGGTTGAAAGGTGTGAAAATTGACAATTTGAAAGGGATATTGAGTGTGAGAGGAGAAAATATTGTAGTAATTGCATGAAAATATGCTGTTTCCACCATAATCGTATTGAAATAAGGAAGAAACTAGGTTGAAAGGTGTGAAAATTGACAATTTGAAAGGGATATTGAGTGTGAGAGGAGAAAATATTGTAGTAATTGCATGAAAATATGCTGTTTCCACCATAATCGTATTGAAATAAGGAAGAAACTAGGTTGAAAGGTGTGAAAATTGACAATTTGAAAGGGATATTGAGTGTGAGAGGATAAAATATTGTAGTAATTGCATGAAAATATGCTGTTTCCACCATAATCGTATTGAAATAAGGAAGGAACTAGGTTGAAAGGTGTGAAAATTGACAATTTGAAAGGGATATTGAGTGTGAGAGGAGAAAATATTGTAGTAATTGCATGAAAATATGCTGTTTCCACCATAATCGTATTGAAATAAGGAAGAAACTAGGTTGAAAGGTGTGAAAATTGACAATTTGAAAGGGATATTGAGTGTGAGAGGAGAAAATATTGTAGTAATTGCATGAAAATATGCTGTTTCCACCATATCGTATTGAAATAAGGAAGGAACTAGGTTGAAAGGTGTGAAAATTGACAATTTGAAAGGTATATTGAGTGTGATAGGAGAAAATATTGTAGCAATTGCATGAAAATATGCTGTTTCCACCATAATCGTATTGAAATAAGGAGGAAACTAGGTTGAAAGGTGTGAAAATTGACAATTTGAAAGGGATATTGAGTGTGAGAGGAGAAAATATTGTAGTAATTGGATGAAAATATGCTGTTTCCACCATAATTGTATTGAAATAAGGAAGGAACTTGGTTGAAAGGTGTGAAAATTGACAATTTGAAAGGGATATTGAGTGTGAGAGGAGAAAATATTGTAGTAATTGCATGAAAATATGCTGTTTCCACCATAATCGTATTGAAATAAGGAAGCAACTAGGTTGAAAGGTGTGAAAATTGACAATTTGAAAGGGATATTGAGTGTGAGAGGAGAAAATATTGTAGTAATTGCATGAAAATATGCTGTTTCCACCATAATTGTATTGAAATAAGAAAGGAACTAGGTTGAAAGGTGTGAAAATTGACAATTTGAAAGGGATATTGAGTGTGAGAGGAGAAAATATTGTAGTAATTGCATGAAAATATGCTGTTTCCACCATAATCGTATTGAAATAAGAAAGGAACTAGGTTGAAAGGTGTGAAAATTGACAATTTGAAAGGGATATTGAGTGTGAGAGGAGAAAATATTGTAGTAATTGCATGAAAATATGCTGTTTCCACCATAATCGTATTGAAATAAGGAAGGAACTAGGTTGAAAGGTGTGAAAATTGACAATTTGAAAGGGATATTGAGTGTGAGAGGAGAAAATATTGTAGTAATTGCATGAAAATATGCTGTTTCTACCATAATTGTATTGAAATAAGAAAGGAACTAGGTTGAAAGGTGTGAAAATTGACAATTTGAAAGGGATATTGAGTGTGAGAGGAGAAAATATTGTAGTAATTGCATGAAAATATGCTGTTTCCACCATAATCGTATTGAAATAAGGAAGGAACTAGGTTGAAAGGTGTGAAAATTGACAATTTGAAAGGGATATTGAGTGTGAGAGGAGAAAATATTGTAGTAATTGCATGAAAATATGCTGTTTCCACCATAATCGTATTGAAATAAGGAAGGAACTAGGTTGAAAGGTGTGAAAATTGACAATTTGAAAGGGATATTGAGTGTGAGAGGAGAAAATATTGTAGTAATTGCATGAAAATATGCTGTTTCTACCATAATTGTATTGAAATAAGAAAGGAACTAGGTTGAAAGGTGTGAAAATTGACAATTTGAAAGGGATATTGAGTGTGAGAGGAGAAAATATTGTAGTAATTGCATGAAAATATGCTGTTTCCACCATAATCGTATTGAAATAAGGAAGAAACTAGGTTGAAAGGTGTGAAAATTGACAATTTGAAAGGGATATTGAGTGTGAGAGGAGAAAATATTGTAGTAATTGCATGAAAATATGCTGTTTCCACCATAATTGTATTGAAATAAGGAAGGAACTAGGTTGAAAGGTGTGAAAATTGACAATTTGAAAGGGATATTGAGTGTGAGAGGAGAAAATATTGTAGTAATTGCATGAAAATATGCTGTTTCTACCATAATTGTATTGAAATAAGAAAGGAACTAGGTTGAAAGGTGTGAAAATTGACAATTTGAAAGGGATATTGAGTGTGAGAGGAGAAAATATTGTAGTAATTGCATGAAAATATGCTGTTTCCACCATAATTGTATTGAAATAAGGAAGGAACTAGGTTGAAAGGTGTGAAAATTGACAATTTGAAAGGGATATTGAGTGTGAGAGGAGAAAATATTGTAGTAATTGCATGAAAATATGCTGTTTCTACCATAATTGTATTGAAATAAGAAAGGAACTAGGTTGAAAGGTGTGAAAATTGACAATTTGAAAGGGATATTGAGTGTGAGAGGAGAAAATATTGTAGTAATTGCATGAAAATATGCTGTTTCCACCATAATCGTATTGAAATAAGGAAGGAACTAGGTTGAAAGGTGGGAAAATTGACAATTTGAAAGGGATATTGAGTGTGAGAGGAGAAAATATTGTAGTAATTGCATGAAAATATGCTGTTTCTACCATAATTGTATTAAAATAAGAAATGAACTAGGTTGAAAGGTGTGAAAATTGACAATTTGAAAGGGATATTGAGTGTGAGAGGAGAAAATATTGTAGTAATTGCATGAAAATATGCTGTTTCTACCATAATTGTATTGAAATAAGAAAGGAACTAGGTTGAAAGGTGTGAAAATTGACAATTTGAAAGGGATATTGAGTGTGAGAGGAGAAAATATTGTAGTAATTGCATGAAAATATGCTGTTTCTACCATAATTGTATTGAAATAAGGAAGTAACTAGGTTGAAAGGTGTGAAAATTGACAATTTGAAAGGGATATTGAGTGTGAGAGGAGAAAATATTGTAGTAATTGCATGAAAATATGCTGTTTCCACCATAATTGTATTGAAATAAGGAAGGAACTAGGTTGAAAGGTGTGAAAATTGACAATTTGAAAGGGATATTGAGTGTGAGAGGAGAAAATATTGTAGTAATTGCATGAAAATATGCTGTTTCTACCATAATTGTATTGAAATAAGAAAGGAACTAGGTTGAAAGGTGTGAAAATTGACAATTTGAAAGGGATATTGAGTGTGAGAGGAGAAAATATTGTAGTAATTGCATGAAAATATGCTGTTTCCACCATAATCGTATTGAAATAAGGAAGCAACTAGGTTGAAAGGTGTGAAAATTGACAATTTGAAAGGGATATTGAGTGTGAGAGGAGAAAATATTGTAGTAATTGCATGAAAATATGCTGTTTCTACCATAATTGTATTGAAATAAGAAATGAACTAGGTTGAAAGGTGTGAAAATTGACAATTTGAAAGGGATATTGAGTGTGAGAGGAGAAAATATTGTAGTAATTGCATGAAAATATGCTGTTTCTACCATAATTGTATTGAAATAAGAAAGGAACTAGGTTGAAAGGTGTGAAAATTGACAATTTGAAAGGGATATTGAGTGTGAGAGGAGAAAATATTGTAGTAATTGCATGAAAATATGCTGTTTCTACCATAATTGTATTGAAATAAGAAAGGAACTAGGTTGAAAGGTGTGAAAATTGACAATTTGAAAGGGATATTGAGTGTGAGAGGAGAAAATATTGTAGTAATTGCATGAAAATATGCTGTTTCCACCATAATTGTATTGAAATAAGGAAGAAACTAGGTTGAAAGGTGTGAAAATTGACAATTTGAAAGGGATATTGAGTGTGAGAGGAGAAAATATTGTAGTAATTGCATGAAAATATGCTGTTTCTACCATAATTGTATTGAAATAAGGAAGTAACTAGGTTGAAAGGTGTGAAAATTGACAATTTGAAAGGGATATTGAGTGTGAGAGGAGAAAATATTGTAGTAATTGCATGAAAATATGCTGTTTCCACCATAATCGTATTGAAATAAGGAAGGAACTAGGTTGAAAGGTGTGAAAATTGACAATTTGAAAGGGATATTGAGTGTGAGAGGAGAAAATATTGTAGTAATTGCATGAAAATATGCTGTTTCTACCATAATTGTATTGAAATAAGGAAGTAACTAGGTTGAAAGGTGTGAAAATTGACAATTTGAAAGGGATATTGAGTGTGAGAGGAGAAAATATTGTAGTAATTGCATGAAAATATGCTGTTTCTACCATAATTGTATTGAAATAAGGAAGGAACTAGGTTGAAAGGTGTGAAAATTGACAATTTGAAAGGGATATTGAGTGTGAGAGGAGAAAATATTGTAGTAATTGCATGAAAATATGCTGTTTCTACCATAATTGTATTGAAATAAGAAAGGAACTAGGTTGAAAGGTGTGAAAATTGACAATTTGAAAGGGATATTGAGTGTGAGAGGAGAAAATATTAAAGGAACGATCAGGTAAGAGGGATATATGATGTAAAAAACGGTGTGAAAAATATTGTACTGAGACTCTTTTGAGATAGTAAAGGCCTATAAGAAGAGGGGATGAGAAAAGACTTGGGAAGAGAATAGAGGAGACTATGTACTAGTGTGTAATGAGCTGTAAGACTGCAACAAAGATAGAGAGATTAAGTAAGGGAAATAAAGGGGAATAAGAGAGAGAAAAGTGGGTGATATTACAGAAAACATGTCCCAGCAAGGACTTAGCGACATTGTTCTGCTTGTTGTCTTGAATCATCCTTTAGTGTGAGATGTAGATTGTAGCATATTATTGAGCGTAGTGGTGTGAAAAACGAAGAACCTTGATTGTATAGGTTCGATCCCTACCTTTTTTTCATTTTCCTTAGCCGATAAAAGAGTTTATATTATTTCATACGGTTTCTATCTCTCTCTCTCTTCCTTCTTTCTTAATTGTTCTTATAAACAGACGATATCACTTGTCATTCATCGTTCCTTATTTCCTATGGTTTATCAAGCATCTCCATGTCATGTACGTATTATTATGATTTTCCTTTCATTTACGAAATACATGTGTCCCTCTTACTAACGCTGAATTGAAGCATCCATTTTGAAGTGTGTGTGGATGGTAGACAAAGAGTTAGCGGAGTAGTCTGAAAAGCCAAGTGCTCTCATTGCCATAGACTCAAACCACCAACTCTTTTTCACTTTCTTTTACAGATAAACGCGTTTATATTATTTTATTCCGTTTGCGCCGGTTGTTATCTCTCCCATTTTCTCTCCTTCTTCTTTCTTAATCTATTCTCGAAGCCGTATATTTCTCTTTCACCAAAATGGTAAAGATTACATATGAGCAAGCAAATATTTTTCAACATTGATACCATTGAGTAAATTATAGTCAATTATTTATACGATTAAACATTATGCACATTTAGTATGCGTCAAATACTGCCTATACTTAGTTAACGTTATTAATGACAGAATTTAATTAAATTTGTATTCGTTTTTTTATATATATTAGCAAAATATTGTATGTTCATGTATAATATGATATAGACATGAAATATAGCTTATTTTATTTGCAGATTGAATATTTTAATAACAGGGGCAATTTTGCAACTTCAACAGGCTCCCAAGGGAACCAAATATTCCTTGTTCTCATCAATCAGAACAGTATTCAATATATAGGGGATATATTGTAGTACGCGCAGAAATTTATGAAACTATGCAACGGGCCTAACATCACAGTCAATGATCAGAGACTCAATGTAGTGGACTGGTTCACTTACCTCGGCGGTACATTGTCAAGAAATATTACCATCGACGGCGAAGTGAACGTCAGGATTGCGAGAGCCAGGGAAAGCTTTGGTAGACTATACGCCAATGTGTTAAACAGAAGAGGCATCAGTCTTGAAACCAAGCGAAAGGTCTACAAGTACCACACACTACTCTACGCCTGCGAAACGTGGAATGCGTACCAACATCATGCCAAGAAGCCGAACCACTTCCACACAAGCCTCCGAAAATGATGGATATCAGATGGCAGGACAGGATACCTGACACAAAGGTGTTCGTGCAGGCCCAGCTACACTGGGCCGGTCATGCTGTTCGCAAGCCAGACCACCGGCTTCCCAAGAGACTTCTATGGCGAGCTACAGCAAGGAAGGGGTCTCAAAGCTCGGAGGTCAAATGAGTTAATTTGAACCGAATTGACGTTCCTAGATAAGCAGTCAGCAACAACGTTGTCCTGACCACGCACGTAGGTGATGTCGCTGATGCATTCCAAAATCACCGTCCAATGGCATTACTGCATGTCCGTTTTGGCACACAATGATGAAGAGAAAGTCGAGACGAACGGGGTGAGTTTCGTGCTTAAGGTAACATGGCGACCCTCAATCATGTGCCTGAAGTGGATCACAGCAAGATACGCTGCCAGGAGTCCCCTATCATATGTGGAGTATGCTTGCCGTGTCTTGTTTAGTTTGCTCGAAAAAAAATGCCACTGGTTGCGGTGATCCATTCACCATCTGGTGAAAGGCAGCCCCGGCCGCGTATTGGGAGCCATCCGCCACCAGTTGCTATGGAGACTCCTCAGGCAGCGGGTGACATAGCATGACGGAGTTAATCAAAGCTGCTTTAGTATTATTGAATGCTTCTCGTGCAGCATCGTTCCATTTGAACTCATGAGCCTTTGGTTGCAGACGTGTTAGTTCGCTCAGTGGGGCTGCAATTGCGGCGAAATTTTGAATCAGCCTTCGATAGTAACCCAACATGCCCAAGTATCGTCGTAGTTCCTTATATTCATTTGGTAAGGGTATGTCCCCAATTTAATTCCTTTTCTTAGCCGGTGGGCAAATTTCCGTAGCCGAAATATGATGCCATAGAAATCAATCTCTTTTTTCGCTGATTTGCATTTCTCCATGGATATCCGTGGACTGATCTCGACCAGGATTTTGAATGCTTGATCTAAATGATCCAAATGGTCGTCAAAGTTTCCGAAAATATCAGAATGTCGTCTATGTATTAATAAACGAAATCTAGTCCTCGAAACAGGTAAGTTATATGACGTTGGAATGTGCAGTTTTCATTCCTGATGCCAAAGGGTAACTTCATGTACTCCCATAAACCAAATGGAGTTACCACCGTAGTCCTCTATTTGTCCGCTGGGTACATTGGGATTTGATGGTAAGCACGATTCAGATCTAACCGAGACTTCTTCGGGACCATTTAAATTGGCGAAGCTCACGGCGATTTTGACTGGCACACAACCACCTCCTTCAATAGCGTTTCGGACGTTGCTCTGGCAATTTGTAGCTTCTCTATTGAAAGATGTCTTGGTCGCGTAAATGTTGTTGATCCACTGCTGGTCTCAATTGTATGTGTCACGGAGTTGGGCGATGGCGATGCAGGATTAGCGGGTGCAAGGTCGGTACAAGGCTTCATACTTTTCTAATACGACCTTTCACCTGGGCGGAAGATGCTGTGGTTCATTAATAATTAGTGCTATTGCAGGCTCCCCGGATTGTTTTACATTTTACTTGAGCTTAGTTTGATCATCGATAAGGATGCCACGCACACAATCCACAAAAAGATTAAAGTGGCACAAAAAATTCAATCCCTAATAATGGCAAAGTGGTATCCGCGACCACAAATGACCACCTAAATGACCGGCGAAGGCTAGGGATAACTATATCCGCGTGTACTTCCCCCCACACTTTTATAGTTCCGCCATTATCCGTTGCAATGTTTAGAGTAGATTTACGTAATTCACCCATTCGCACCAAATTAATCGGAATGATTGATACACTTGTCCCTGCATCAATTAAAAATTCGCACATTATTTTATCTACTTTCACGGCGACGGTGCATACTAATGGCATGCCAGCAGTTGCACTTGCAATGGTATGCCGTGCTAGATTTCCGATGTGGCTGGCAAAGATGTCCTGGAGGACGGTTGCATTTTAACGTGTGGTCCCTCTTTTTGGCCATCTGCGCCAAGGCTTCCAGAATTTCGCACTTTTCCCGAAATACAAATGGGATCTACATACCTATTTGTATACTATTTTCACTATATTCTTTATTACGCGGTACAAGGTTAGAAAGGTTTTCATAAGGATGTACACCCATAGGCACTGAGCGCGCACTTCTGGTATTTTGCACATTATTTATATGATTATCACAACACCTATTATTTAAATCGAGAACACTTATATCGGGAAAATATGTGGCACTACTTTCAATTGCATCACTGTTATTATTAAGGGCCTCTACCCTCATAAACCAACCTGATACTGCCGTTTTGTTAAAGATGGGTGCTTTGATGGTGATGGCGTTCACGATTTCCGTTTCTCCTTGTCCTGCTTGGTGATGCTCCGATGATGCTTGGTGATGCTCGGTCGAAGAGAGTTTATAGGTAGTCATCAGTGTTTTGTGGTGACGATAAGTTACCAGTGTATGGGTGGCTGGCTAAGGCGGTGAAGGCGGCTTTACAGTCGAGTTTGATCTGACTCCAAAGGATTCTTTCGGGTAATCTGTTTGTAGGCTGGGTTCGAATGGTAACCTGGAAATTGTTTGGCAGAAGGAAAGACTCAAAAGAAAATGGTGGTGTTATATGCTATAAACTCAGCTTAAGGCTACCTCAGTTCGAGCAAGCTTGGGTTTCCAGTGGTTCGTTTGTGCGTTCACACGTAAATGCTGACTATCAGTGTCAATGTTCTGTGTTTCTTGCAAGTCTCCTTATGCGTCAGATTGTGGGAACTATGGATTGATGGATTGAGGACGAGGAACGGACTCGTGACTCTAGCATCATGCAAATCAGGATGAGAATAATGAAGAATTAATAATAATCATGAGAATGTTTCAGCCCGTCTATTTATACCAACTCCAATTAAGGGAGGGTGACTTCTCTTCTGTTGATCTGAACGCGGGGGGGGAGCTTATGGGTACATACGTATGTGCGTGTGTTCTCTACTTAGAAAACTGAGCAGAATAATAAATGTGTGCATGTTCAGTGTAGGCACGTGTGCACCAAAAGAGTATTTGCATTCTGGCCACCTGACCAAGCTTATCAACCCGACATCCATAGCAAGATTAATTTCGTCGTTTCACAGGTTCATGTAGACTTTGGCTGGTCACATCAGTTCCGTTCAATATGTGTCCAGCTGTTTCTTAATGTGTGTATGTTTGTACATTCACGTGGTGACACCAACGATTTCGCTTGCCTCATTACAACATATTCTATTTTGCATTGATACATATTATTGCGATTTAAGATTACTTACAAGAATTTGTTCTGTTCTACATTAGTTCATTGTTACAACATTGCATATTATTTTAGTGTTCGATTTGTGTGCCCAATTTCAAGATTTCAATAAGACCAACTGGGTGCTCATTTGTGAGGTTCCTTGTTTGCTCTCTTCCACCTTGAATTTGGGCACTACAATCTAAACATTACATATCTTCGATATAATTTTTGTCTGTATTTTATTTGGGCATTATAAAGTATTATTAAGTAAACCGTTTTAACTTCTAAAGAATTTTTTGTGACTTCGTTCATTTCACACCCAAATTCTGAGTCTAAAATAAGTTTGCATAAAGTTTGTTCTTTCTTAAAGAAACTTTGATTTAATTTAGTCATTCATGGAAATGAAAAATTATTTAGTTTCCCCTGAATTTTCATAGAAAATCTAGACATAATAGTATCTACCATTGCCAGCGTGCTCAAATTTTGGAACATATTCTCCGCGTACTACTAGAACTACCACTATTTAAATAGTAATGTTAGTAATAAAGATAAATTTTGGCCATTGAACGGAATATATTTTCAAATTCTCGCAAAAACTGGAAACAGTATGAAAGTTATTTGAATGCAGTTTACAAATAGAACTAGAATCGGAACTATTTGGTGGATATGAATCGGAGAAAAAATTTCGCAAGCATCAAGCTAAAAATTAAGATGCCAGTGGCAGCATTATTGCACTTCCAAAATTTCCAACAGACAACGTTAAGCATGTTCCACATTTTCAAGAAAAAACTAGGAGCACGAATATGCAAGGATATCTTTGAAAAGAAGATTCTCGGTTGTGGCTAAAAAGCTCCTACCGTTGAACTAGATGAATTTAAGGATCCTCTTTCATGTTAGATTAACTCAAATATCTTGCCATTTTTTTCCATTGTTAATATCTGATTAAAATAATTAATCATATTATTTGTATGAACATTACACTATTGCTAACCTAACTAAATATTTTTCTATTTACCTTCAATTGTATTTGTTTTCATTTTTTGCTTTTTTTCAGACATCAACTTATCTGTTCAGCTGCCATCTAGAAGCACCCTGGCTAGATCTCTTGCAACAAAAACCAGTATAATGAAGAAATACATACAAGCAAAACTGGGAGTAGTTGAACATGTGTGTTTTACATGCGACATAAGGTCAACTAATCACCGCAGTCTCAAAGAGAGCCATTGGGTATGTAAAGGGTAGGCCCTTGTATTTCCATGCCTTCCCTTTCTCATCCTAGTTTACGGTGTTTATCGCAGGTCTACCCGATTCGAGGCTACCATTTTTGGCCAAGTAACTTACCAGCCTAATTTGCGTAGATGAAGCGACTCATCTCCCTCCCCCCCTTATGCCCCACTTCCCTTTTCCCCCTTCAGGACTAAAGTATATAAATGGGGCCGTGAGGCCTTTTAATTTATTCTGTTGCGGGGATTCTGCCTTGATTGCTCCGGTGAATCGTTTTCCGTCACTTGCCTTTGACGTTGTTCATTTTTTATTTTTCGAGAGCCGTACTGGATTCCTTCGTGCAGCGAGCATTTTTGCCATTGATTCCTGCCAGTGTTGTCGCTCCCCTCTGTTGGTTGCATCGAATTGTGCTCTTTCAGTTACGTTTGCAAGTGTTCTTCTTTAGGAAGCCGTTCACACTGGGCACGTGAAAGATCGCCCTCAATTACTGTCTGTGGGTTTCTCCTCGCCGAAGACCGTCATCGCATTCACCCCTGTGGACTTAGGTCGAATTCACTCATCGACGCCGAGCCTCTTTCGCCTGGGTTTCCGACGTGGGTTATTACTTTACTGCTCTGGTATCAGATATTTTGGAGTATTTCTTTCTTCTTACGTTCCTTTCAAATTAATTAAGTTTTATTCATGTGACTTTGGGCCTTCGGGTAAGGGACGTAAGACAGGGAGGTTATTCCGGGAACACCTGTCACTAGAGTTGCGTAGCCTATTTCATCTTAAACGGCGCGTGTCGTTTCGGCTTTGAGCAAATTATTCATAGAACTCAATTTTGTATGCGCGAATGTCTATTTTGGTTAGAACAACTTGTGGTCGTTAGATGGTGATAAGCATTAGGGAATTTTCTTATAATTTGATGTACCTCGTTATAATTTGTTAGCAATCAATTTAATTATTTTTTTTATTTGGATTTAAATAATACTGTTAATACTTTTATGTGTGTATTCCTTCAACCCCTTGCGGATACCTCGCAATTAAGCACCGTCCTGATAAATTTTGATGAATTTCTGGTAGGCCTTTAGATCCCTGATCTTCTATAAATTTCTTGTGTGTGTTTAATTTGGGCCGTGTGAACCGGGTTCCACGATAGCCTTCACAGGGTATGTTATTGATTTGGTTTATTTTTATATCATGGATAAATTTACCATTGGTGATAGACTTTAAGTCTGATGCACATATTATAATATGATCAATTATTCGATATGTGCACCTCATTCATTAATTTAGTGAGTCTTCATTTTGCTGTGAATATGGACTCTTCCGCATTTTGCTCTTATGAGATGGGTGACTGATGTGGTGGTATGGTAGACGACTTATCCTTAAATTACCTCCCTTGTACTACATAGTACTTCTCCTCACTATTTGGTGGTGCAGTTTAGCTAGTGCGTGTCTATCTGATTTAATTAAATTAAGCTTAATTTTTGTTTATATAAGCATTGATTTGATATTCTTATATTACATATCAATGGTGACATGTGGTCATGTGGTGAGGAAGTAAATTTCATATGGGATCATTCATAGGGTGACAGTGAAGCGATTGAGGGGGCAAAGTCGTCATTTTTTTTATAAAATAAGCACAATTTTATTCTAAAATTTGTTATTTTGCTAGATTGAGAGGGCGCACTATCTTGCTGTAAAATGAAGTTAAGGAAAGAGCTTATGGCAATTACTAAGTAGGCTAAT
>CAXAKS010000358.1:0-30000 GCA_963969495.1 Ceratothoa steindachneri
TATACTATATATATATATATACTATATATATATATATACTATATATATATATATATATATATATATATATATATATATATATATATATATATATATATAGTGTAATGTGAATAGGGGACCGGTGTAATCCCAGCCATTTTGCGTTCCATTCCTCCCCTGCTGGGTCTCATGTTGGATTTCAATTAATCGATTTTTCTTCTTAACAATGTAAACAAATCTCTTCCAACTCATTTTCTTCCATTCTACTTCACCTTTGATAATTACACTGTACAACAAATTTCACCGTCAAGGAAAAAACATAGATCTCATGTGCATTTTATTAAGAAGTTGAGTGTGCGGAATTCGAATTTGATAACAAAAATTTCCCATCAGGTAACATTTTCTTGTAAAGTGCCAATTTAATAATTATGCAATTGATACCGATTTAGACGATACCATAAATGTATTTCGCTCTTAAATTCAGAATATATAATGAATTAGCATGTTTGTTAGCATTATATAATGTATTATTAACCTACATTTTAGTATTTACTTCTTTGTTTGTAAGAAGTCTCAGGTGTGTCACGCTTCAGGTTCCAGCAGAAATCAGCCAGCATAGGAGGGCTCTATTTTCCCATATACCTGTTTTCCATTGACCCTATATTTTGATGGAACCTCTCTCCATGTTCTTTAATCACATATCCTGCATTCCCTGGGAAGAAGGACAGATAAAAATAAGGAAAGTGTATCTTCTGTGACATATTGAATCCGAGATCTTGGTAGCACTTGATTAGGCCCTCCACTATACGATCTAGCTGTGCCACTTTGTGCTTTCCCATAAGTCCTTTGCATAAATCTTTGAATGCATGCCAGCCCTCTAGCTCAGTTCATCCATTGTCGCCTCAAAGTCCTCATCAGCTATAGGTTGACGAATCTAAGGGCCTAGGAATATGCCTTCTTTAATCTTGGCATCACTTATTTTAGGGAAGATCGCTTTGAGGTACTGGAAACATGGCTTGTTATGTTGCAGTGCTTCATTTAGCCTAGTTCTATATGAAGTGGTGTCAAATTGATTTTCTCCTTCCTAACTAGTAGCTCCTGCATTACACTATGGCACCCCGTAAGGGGCGCGGCAATTTGCCCTCCTGGCCACCGTGCTGACGGGATCCAGTGCTCCGTCCGGCCCTAGCTTAGCCACTCTTCCTTCCTTCAAAACACTTGTTTCCTCTCTTTTCATACAACCTCTCCCACAACTTTCTCTGGTCAGCCTCTAATTTCACAGGGTAGATTCTGACCTTCTCAGCCAACCGTCCCGGATCGAGGCTGAGGGGGAAAGGGACAATATTCCCTAACCCCTGAGCACCTCTTGCAGTGCGGGCAACTGCAAGAGGTGATGAGCTATTGCGTCCCGTATTAAAAAGAGGGTCACCATGCCCATGTATGAAAAAAAACAAAAACCCCAACCCCCAACTTCCCCAAGAACATCTACGGAGCCGCCCTCGTGCAGCTCCACCGAAAAAATAGAGGCCCCCTTCCTTGTGCTTGCGCAGGGGACCCTCCATACTTCTTTAACCGGAGAGGAGGCTTACTCCTCTCCTACGCCTACGGGTGTAGGGGACTCCCCCTCACCCCCTTCTCTGGAGGTGTTTTCGGGCACCTCCCTATCTCCAGCGGCAGTCCCTCCTTTGCTTTCTAAGGGGCATGCCAAGAAAGCCAGCAGGCAGCCCATTGCCGACCGCCCCTCGTGCAAGCGGCTCGGTAGGGCAAACCCCCTTAGGGGGAGAGGGAAGCCAGGCCTCTTCGGTCGCTTCCCTCAAAAGACCTGCTGGCAAGAATTTTAAACCTTGCCGGGGTCAAGGCCTGTGCCTCCCCACACAAGACTGGCGACACTGCCAAGGGGACCTGCGATGTCCTGGGAGGGGATGGCCAACTGGAGGCCCCTCCTGTGATAGACATGGTCCTTGAGAAGACCCAGCCTCAGACGGTATGGCCTTCCATGGGGGGAAATCCGTGCTCGGCGCCAAGCACCGAACCCGAATCCGCCCCTATGCAAGGTCCCCCTCAAACGGCCGAGGGCTCCGAGGCAGTAAAAGGAGGGGAGGGATCTCCTCCGACAGGTGCCCCTACGACTACCAGGACCTTCTCCATTTCGGAGAGGGACCTGGCTGAGGCCGGCCCATCTGGCATGGGGGCTTCTGCCGGCGGAGGTGAGAAGTGGGTTCATTCTAGGCCCTCCTCTCCTAAAAAGAAAAAGACTAAAAAGACGAAGAAGACTCGGGGCTCCTCTCTATCCGCGGGGGCTGCGGGGACGGATGGGTCTGCTGCCGATCTGGCAAGCGACCAACCAAGATCGGCACATCCGGCCCCTCTGCCCCCCAGGTTGCGGAGCCCCTGACTAAGACCAAAAGTGCACAGGGCGGAGACTCGATGACATCGGGGCCCCTGATTCAGAGGTTACCTGGCGTTTTCGAGCCCGCTGGCTTCAAACGCTTCCTCGTTATTCGCTCCACTGGTGGCATCATGTTGTCCAAGGGCAACATGATCCATCAGAGGAGAGGATTAGCTAGTGCAATTTGTAGAGAGCCGAAGGTAACCCATTTCTCGGACGGGAGCCTTCTGGCGAATGCAGCGAATCCCGCCGAGGCGGCCAAGATAAGTTCTCTTCGGACACTTCATGGCACCCCGGTGAGTGTGACGCCGCACTCTACCATGAACTTTGTGAAAGGAGTAGTTTATGCGAGGGAACTCGTTGACTACTCCATTGAGGACATCACTCTAGAGCTGGCCAACCATGGGGCGGTCAAGGTCGAACGTGTGATGAGAAAACAGGGAGGGGCCTCGAGACCCACCCCTACACTCTTCGTCACGTTCGACTGTGACAAGCTCCCTGAGTCGGTGCGTGCCGGTTGGTACCGCTACCGCGTGAAGGCATTCGTGCCACTGCCGCGGCGGTGCTATTACTGTCACCGCTTCGGCCATACGAATCGATCATGTAGACGTGCAAAATCGGGGTCACCCGAAATCTGTGTAAATTGCTCCAAGGTCACACACGATAAGTCCAAATCGTGTGTAGCCAAGTGTGTCAATTGCGGAGAGCCGCACCCTGCTTCTTCGAAGCAATGTGGTGCATATCTCCTTGAGAAAGAAATCCTGGCCGTTCAGGCCCAGGATTGACTCTCATTCCGCGAGGCTAAGGACTTGGTCATGGCGCGCCCGGCTCTGCCTGGGACGTCATATGCCTCAATAGTTAGAAAAGCACCCTCTGCTCCTGGCCCATGTAGGCCAACGAGCACGGTTGTTTCCGCGCCAATTTAGAGCCCTTCTGCGGGCTCTACTACACCCGGGCGCTCCCCTAGTAAAGCTGGCGGCAAAAAGGGTTCACACCCAGCCCCGGCTAAAACCAGGGCTCCCCCCTCTTCCCCCAGCGTGACCGTTTCCCGTAAGGCGAAACGGCCACGCGCCTCCACAGAGTCGTTAGACTCACAGGAAGCAACACCCCTGAAGATGGTCGCTAGGCCATATTCCGGGGTTCCTAAAGCTGTTCCACGAAAGGAGGACAGCAACAAAGGAGCTTCGGCCCCTTCGCCCACGCCCCGAGGTGGAGCAAGTGGCTCGGAGACGGTGGTTCCTCGAAAAGAGGGCAGACTCGCAGGGCGAGCCCAACCTCCCCAATAAGTCCTCGAAGGCGACAGCGCCTTCAGCGCTTTGTCCGGCCAACAGCGCCCGGGGTTCTGCCCCCGGGAAGCGTACGGCTATTCCCGTGAGGGTCTTCAATTCGAGGAGGGCCCCCGCGTCTCCTCCGAGCTAGGCCTGGAGGGCATATTCCTTCAATGGAATTGCCGTGGACTCCGGGCCAACTGGGAGGAGCTGCGGAGGCTCGTCTCGTCCCGTTCCCCGTTAGATATTTTTTTGCAGGAGACCATGCTAGGCGCGTGCCCGCTGCCTGCCCTCCCGGGGTATAAGGGTCTTGCGAACCCACCACCGCGGGATGGCCGGGCTGGGGGATGCGCGGTTTACACCCGGCATGATGTCTCCGTTCTTCCTTGCTCTTTAGATACCTCCTTTCAGGCAGTGGCTGTGCAGCTGCACCTGGATAGGAAGTATACTATCATTTCTGCGTACATTCCACCGTCAGCTGACTTCAACCCGGGCGACTTCCGCCGCGTCGTGGCACGGTTGCCGAGGCCCTATCTCTTGCTTGGAGATCTGAACGGCAGGCATCCTCTCTGGGGAGATTACTCCATAGATCCCAAGGGACAAGTCCTTGCTGATCTGATCGAAGAGCTTGAGATAGGTGCCTTAAACGTGGATGAGTTTACGCATCACTGTCCGATAACCGCTTCATTTTCTTGTCTTGACCTATCTTTGTGCTCTTCGGATGCACAGCCTGATTTTGATTGGGGGGGTGGTCGATGACCTCCATGGTAGTGATCACTTTCCGATTCAAATATCATTTTCAGGGCAACTGCCGTCTGAGAGACCACCTCGGTGGTGCTTGGCGCGGTGGCCTGCATTTGAGGAAATGACTGAATTCTCTATCTCAGTCGAGGAGTTTAGGTCCGTAGATTAGGCCGTTGAGTTCTTCTCCGGCAACCTCATCGCCGTGGGCCTTACTACTATTCCTAGGACGTCTGGCCGTTTTGCACGCCGACCACTATAAGCGCCGTCCGAAAGATTTCACTGTCGCTGAATTTCGTCGGGCTAAGGCTAGGTTCTGGTATATTTCGAAGCACGCCCGCCGCTCTTCTTGGCGGGCATACGTGTCTTCACTTAACGGGAAGACCCCTTTAGCTGAGGTGTGGAGGCGAGTCAAAAGGATTCGGGGCAAGTTCTCGCAGGACCCCCCTCCCGTTCTCCAGGAGAATGTGACCGCAATCTCGGACCCCGCGTCCGTGGCGGAATCCTTAGCGACCGCTTTTTCCGCATTCTCTAGCCGTGATGCTGCTCCGCCAGCATTCAATGCACGTCGTGATGTCGCGGAAGACCGCCAGCTGGACTTTTCCCCTAGAGTCGGAGAACCCTTCAACGACAAGTTTACTGTGAGTGAGTTGCGTTCCGCTCTCGCTTCGTGCGCGGACACCACCCATGGTCCGGACGATGTCCCGTACGCCATGCTTCGACACCTGGGTGAGCGAGGCATGGCCTTTCTGTTAGATTTGTTTGACAGGATCTGGGTGGAAGGTCTTCTCTTAGACTCCTGGAGAATCGCTACTGTGCTCGCCTTTCGCAAGCCGGAATGAGATCACTCTACTCCGACCGGTTTCCGCCCAATCTCTCTAACCTCTTGCGTGTGCAAGTTGATGGAGAAATTGGTAAATGTTAGATTAGCCTATTTCCTGGACAGTGGAGGCCATCTGTCTTCTGCACAGTGCGGCTTCCGTAAGTTCCACCCCACGTTGGATGCTCTGCTCCGACTGGAAAATGCCGTCTGCGAGGCTTTCCTTCGTAGACAGCACTACGCCACGGTGTTTTTTGATCTGGAGAAGGCCTATGATACCGCATGGCGATACGGTATCATGGAGACTCTCCACACGATGGAGGCGAGGAGACGCCTCCCAATGTTTATATCTGAATTTTTGCAAGCTTGTCGATTCCGCGTACGGGTGGGGGGAGCCCTCTCCGGCCCAAAGGAGCAGGAAGAGGGTGTCCCGCAGGGAAGTGTCCTCAGTGTCACACTCTTTTCCCTGAGCATCAACGGCATCACCTCGGTGCTGCAGGAAGATGTTCTCGCTACGCTCTACGTGGACGACCTTTCGATCTCTTTTGGCGCGGCCCAGATGCCAACTCTGGAGCGTCGACTCCAACAGGCATTGAACCGCGTCTCTCGCTATGCCGAAGCGCACAGGTTTCGGTTTTCTTTGGCCAAGACCAAGGTGGTGCACTTCTGCCGCCATCCACGGCTTCACCCCGATCCAGATTTGTTTCTTAATGGGGTGCGCCTGGATGTGGTTGAGTTGCACCGTTTCCTTGGTCTTGTATTCGACCGAGGGCTCACCTGGGAGGCTCATATTCGCAGCCTTAGGGTCTCTTGTACCCGCGCCATGGACATTCTCCGTTCCGTGACGTTCAGCGCTTGGGGCGCTGATAGGGCTACTGCCTTACTTTTTTATCGATCCTTTGTTCGCTCGAAGCTCGACTACGGATGCGAGTTTTATGCATCCGCAGCCGAGCGTTTATTGCGGAAGGTGGATTCGATCCACCACACCAGCCTTCGCCTTGCGGCCGGTGCCTTCCGCACTTCCCCGATTGAGAGCCTGTTGGTTGATGCTGGGGAGATGCCAATCACTCTGCGCCGCGTGCAGTGCATCACTCGCCTGTACGCGCGAGCCCGGCGCCTCCCTCAGTCGCCAACAGCTCTCACTGCATCCGCAGCTGATCTCGATGGTGCCTATGCCACGGAGAGACGCCAGTCATACCCTAAGCCATTTGGGTTTAGGGCCAGGAAACTCCTTCGAGAGGTAGATATAGCTCTCGGGCCGGTGGCGCCCCTGGTTCTGCCCAGGACGCCACCCTGGAGGGTACCACTTTGGGCTATTTGTCCCCACGCCTCTGCTCCCAAAGCTTGTACTGCGCCGGGAGTATTGCGTTCGACCTTTTTGGAGCACACATCGTGTCACGCTGGTAACGTGCCAGTGTATACGGATGGCTCCAAGTCCCAAGAGGGGGTCGGCTTCCACGCCGTATCCCCTCTGTTTGAAGTCAGCGGGGCTCTACCAGGCGCTGCGTCTGTCTTCACGGCCGAGCTGGTGGCAATACACCACTCGGTACGGGAGATTACGCGACGTGCCCGGTTCGGAGAACGGATTGTGATCTATAGCGACTAACAATCGCCCTGAGTGCTCTCGGGGCATTGGAATCTCCGCATCCCCTGGTTCGCGAAATCCGTGACGCCACGGTTTTGGCGAGCCGGGCAGATGTCGAGATTATCTTCTGCTGTGTTCCTGGACATGTAGGAATTGCGGGGAATGAGCGCACCGATGAGGGCGCCAAAGAGTCCGCGAGGACTCTGCGACCGGACCAGCGTTTCGCCCTTCCTCACACTGACTACATGGCAGGAATACGGGCAGCTCTTCGGACTGCTTGGCAAAGAAGATGGGAGACGTTCGAAGGGAACTTAAAGTTGCGTGCCATTGCGCCGCGACTGTTCCCATGGACCTATCCCCCAATGCCGCGGCGGCTTCAGGTTGCTTTCTGTCGTCTTCGAATCGGACACACTCGTGTGACGCATCGCTATTTGATGGAGCGCTCGCCTGCGCCCTATTGCAACGACTGCGTCGTCCCCCAGACTGTTCGGCACATTCTTGTCGAATGTCCCAGTCTGGGTGATCTTCGCGCACGACACCTGTCCCGGTACCAGGATGGGCGGGGTCGCTACCGCCTGTCCCTTGTTCTCGGGACGAGTGCGTGTACTTTGACTTGTGGACTTCTTGACTTTTTGGGGGAGGCCGGCCTTCTCCCTTTCATTTAACCCGGTTTAATTGTTGTTGTTTTTGTTATTGTTTTTGTTATAGCTTAGTTATTGTTATTGTTATTTCTTTTTATTGTTTCCTGTTCAATTTTTTAAAGTAGCCTAGAACTAGGCTGTTTGTTTACGGCAACTTATGCCTTAGTCGGCAGTCGCCAGATAGCCCCTTAATTAAAAAAAAAATAATAAAAAAAATACACTATGGCATCCAGGTGTCATAGTTTCCCGAGGTGACCATTATGAGCGTACATAATGTTCTGATCTGACCCTACTGTCCCACTTGCAAAGGAAGAACATAAACATGGTGTATCCAGTAGGTAGCCCATTAAGTAGGGCTACTATTAATTTCAAGTCAGCACAAATTAGCCACTCATGCTCCTTGGAACTTATGCGGTCTAAAATAAAAGCAAGGTTCTCATATGTCTCTCTTGAAATGACTAAGTGAGCAACTAGAACTGAAGGCATGGTGTTCGCAATGTGCAACAGAACTGCTTTTATGCTGTAAAGGGATCCATCTATGAATAACCTCCACTCATTTGCTTCATAGGTCAGCTCAAGGGCATTGAGTAGGCCTCTGATATCATTACAATAAGTCAAGTTGTTTTCAAAAGTAAAGAATTGCTGTAGATCTGTTAAACGCTTCCTAAATACTGTAATTCGAGCATATTCATCTAACAGGTTTCATTGTTGCAGACGTGAGGTCAGGAGTTCAGTCTGTTGCTTACTCAGTGTTAGATCACTGACTAGATCATTGAGTTCCGGTTGGGTGATGAGGTGTGGTTTCTTGTCAAATTCAAGTTGTGTCAATATGGTGTATCTTGAGATTCTGAATCGTCTGAGTTCCTCGTGTGATTGCTTGGTAGTTCAGAGGGCGGCTGTGGTACAGGAATAGCACTTGACTGTTGAACTGGGTGAATAGCAGACTGAAGATATGGATACATGATAGATTTCTTGCCTTTTCTGTTGAAACCTGCAGTGAAATAAAATAAAATCAGACTAAAAATGAATATTACTGGCTGTGATCACTTGCAGAAATAGTGTAAGTACAACCTAGTCTTTATTTTGATCTTTTAAATGAATACATTTCTTGGAAATATATTAAAGACCAGGAAAGACAACACATTGAATACCCACCTTTAATACCCCGTAAGGGGTGTGGCGATTTTCCTTCCTGGCCGCCGTGCTGACGGGACTCAGCACCCCGTCCGACCCCAGCTTAGCCTCTTCTCCTTCCTTCAGACATTTGTGTTTCCCCCCTGCTTCCTCACTTTTCATCCAACCTCTCCCACAACTTTCTCTGGTCAGCCTCTAATTTCAAAGGGTAGATGCTAACCTTCTCAGCCAACTATCCTGGATCAGGGCTGAGGGGGGAGGGGACAATGATCCCTTACCCCTGAGCTCCATTTTGGGATGGTGGGTTTTTAATATTTTAATAACCTGCTTTATCCCCACCCACATCTTCCTCATCTCCTCTTCCTTTCTATTTTCAAACACTATCCATTTTACGCTGTGTCCAAGGTGGAGCCGCTATGCTGAGGGACTGCAAGGCCTCTAGGCGGGAGGGGTGGTCCTAAATGGCGGCACCTGGCTCTGCCAGGCCTGTACTCACCCTTCGCATAGCGGGCCACTTCGGGAGGTGATTAGCGTTTGCATCCAGTAAAAAAAAGGGTCACCATGTCCAATGATGAAACCTTTCACACAAAATCTCTCCCCATTTTTCCTTTAAGAACGACTGAGCCACCCTCAAGCAGCTCCACAGAGAAAATGGAGGTTCACCCCCTGTGGTTTCCCAGGGGACCCTCCATAACCCTTCAACTGGAGAGGAGGCTTACTCTTCTCCAGTGCCAAGGGGTGCAGAGTGCTCCCCCTCACTCCCTTCAGTGGAGTAACCACCTGACTCCATCTCAAATCTGGCAGTCCCGCGTTTGCTTTCACAGGGGACTACTAGGAAAGCCAGCAGTCAGCCCATAACTGGCCGCTCCCTGTTGAAGCGGCTCGGTAAGGCAAACCCCCTTAGGGAGGAGAGGGAGAAAAGGCTTCATCGGCCGTTTCCCTCTAAAGACCTGCTGGCCCAAATATTAAATCTAGCGGGGGTGAAGGCCTATGCCCCCCCAAAGAACATGGACGAAACTGGCATGACCTGTGATGTCATGGGGGATGCCCCCCATCTGAGATAGACATGCTCCCTGACGCAGCCTAGCCTCAGAAGGTGGAACCTTCCATGTGGGCAGATTTTGGCTTGGCATCAAACACCCAACCCTATTTTGCTCCTGTGCGGGGCCCTTGCCAGAAGGGTCGGGCTGCTAAGACATCAAGAGCAGTGGAGGGATCTCCTCCTCCGATCGGTGCCCCCAGGACTGCTGGGGCCTCCACCATCTCGGCGAAAGACCTTACAGAGGCCGGCATATCTGGCCTGGCGGCTCCTGTTGGGGAAGGGAAGAAGCAGGTCCATTGCCCGCCCTCCTCTCCTCAAAAGAAAAGGACTAATAAAAAAAGACCAAAAATAATCGGGTCTCTTCTCCCTCCACGTGGGCTGCGGGGACGGACGAGGCTGCTAACATTCTTGAACGCGACCAACCCAAGATCAACACGTCCGGCCCCGGTGCTCGCTTATGTGGGGAATCCGAAAATAAGACCGAAGGTGCGCAGAGCGGAGCCTCGATTACGTCTGGGCCCCTTATTCAGAGAATACCTGGCGTTTTCGAGCCCGCGGGCTTCAAAGGCTTCTTAGTTATTCGCTCCACTGATGGCACCATGTTGGCCAAGGGCAACATGATCAATAAGAGGAGAGCTTTAGCTGGTGTAATTGGTATAGTGCCGAAGGTGACCCGTTTCTCGGACCGGAGCCTTCTAGCGAATGCGGCGGGTCCCTCCGAGGCGGCCAAGATAAGTGCTCTTCGTACACTTGATGGCACCACGGTGAGTGTGACGCTACACTCTACCATGAACTTTGTCTTTGTCAAAGAAGTAGTTTATGCGAGAGAACTCGTGGACTACTGGATAGAAGAGCCCACCTCTGTGGTGCTTGGCGCGGGCGCGGTGGCCTGCATTTCAGGAAATGACTGAATTTTCTATCTCAGTTAAGGAGTTTAGGTCGGTAGATGAGACCGTTGAGTTCTTCTCCGGCAACCTTATCGCCGCGGGCCTGACTACTATTCCCAGAACGTCTGGCCGTTTTGCACGCCGACCACTCTTGTGGTGGACGGCTGAGTGTGAGACGCCCCTCAAACAGAAGCGTTATGCCTACATGCGCTATAAGCACCGCCCGAACGATTTCGCTGTCCGTGAATTTCGTCAGGCTAGGGCTAGGTTCCGTTATATTTCGAAGCACGCCCGCCCGCCGCTCTTCTTGGCGGGCAAACCTGTCTTCACTTAACGGGAGAACCCCCCAGCAAAGGTGTGTAAGCGAGTCAAAAGGATTCGGGGCAAGTTCTCGCAGGACTCCCCTCCCGTTCCCAGGAGAATGGGACCGCAATCTCTGACGCTGCCTCCATGGCGGAATCCTTCGAGACCACTTTCTCCGCATTCTCTAGTCGGGATGCTGCTCCACCAGCATTAAATTTGCGTCGTGATGTCGCGTAAGGCCTTCGACTGGACTTTCTTCTATAGGCAGAGAACCCTTCAACGATAGGTTAACTTTAATTGAGGTGCTTTCTGCTCTGGGTGCGTGTTCGGACACCGCCCCTGGTCCGGACGATGTCCCGTACGCCATGCTTCGACACCTGAAAGAGCGAGACAGGGCCTTTCTCTTAGATTTGTTCAACATGATCTGGGTGGGGTGTCTCATCTCGGATTTTTGGCGAATCGCTACTGTGCTCGCCTTTGGCAAACCAGAGAGGGATCACTCTACTCCGGCCGGTTTCCTCCCAATCTCTCTAAACTCTTGCGTGTGCAAGTTGATGGAGAAATTGGTAAATGTTAGATTAGCCTTTTTCCTGGACAGCGGAGGCCATCTGTCTTCTGCACACTGCGGTTTTGGTAAGTTCCACCCCACGTGGATGCTCTGCTCCGACTGAAAAATGCCGTCTGCGAGGACTTCTTTCGTAGACAGCACTACGCCACGGTGTTTTTCGATCTGAAGAAGGCCTATGATATCGCATGGTAATATAGTATTATGAAGACTTTCCACACGATAGGGGCGAGGGAATGCCTCTCAATCTTAATATCTGAATTTTTGCGAGATCATCGATTCCGCGTACGGGTGCGTGGAGCCCTCTCCGGCCCAAAGGAGCAGGAAGAGGGTGTCCCGCAGGGAAGTGTCCTCAGTGTCACACTCTTTTCCCTGAGCCTCAACGACATCACCTCGGTGCTGCAGGAAGATGTTCTCGCTACGCTCTACGTGGAAGACCCTTCGATCTCTTTCGGCGCGGCCCAGATGCCAACTCTGGAGCGTCGACTCTAACAGGCATTGAACCGCGTCTCTCTTTATGCCGAAGCGCACCCGTTTCGGTTTTCCTTGGCCAAGACTAAGGTGGTGAATTTCGGCCGCCATGCGTGGCTCCACCCTGACTTAGACTTGTTTCTTAATGGGATACGCCTGGAAGTGATTGAATCGCACCGTTTCCTTAGTATTGTATTTGACCGACGCCTAACCTGGCAGGCTCATATCCGCAGCTTTAGGGTCTCTTGTACCCGCGCCATGGATATTTTCCGTTCCGTGAGGTTGAGCGCTTGGGGCGCTGATAGGGCTATTGCCTTACTTTTTTATTGATCCTTTGTTCGTTCAAAGCTCGACTACATATGCAAGTTTTATGCATCCGCAGCCGAGCGTGTATTGCAGAAGGTGGACTTAACTCACCAAACCGGCCTTCTCCTTATACCTACTAGTCGATGGTGGGGAGATGCCACTCGCTCTACGCCGTGTACAGTGCATTATTCGCCTGTACGCGCGAGCACAGCGCCTTCCTCAGTCGCCAACAGCTCTCACTGCATCCGCAGCTGATTTTGACGGTGCCCATGCCGCCGAGAGACGCCAGTCATACACTAAGTCCTTTGGGTTTAGGGCCAAGAAACTCCTTCGAGAGCTAGGTATAACTCTCGGGCCGGTGGCGCCCCTGGTTCAGCTGCGAATGCAGTGAGAGCTGTTGGCGACAAGGGAGGCGCTGTGCTCGAGCGTACAGGCGAATAATGCTATTTGTCGCCACGCATCTGCTCCCAAAGCTTGTACAGTGCCGGAATTATTGCCTTCGACCTTTTTGGAGCACACCTCGTGTCATTATTCGCCTGTAAACGCGAGCACAGTGCCTCCCTCAGTCGCCAACAGCTCTCACTGCATCCGCAGCTGATTTCGACGGTGCCTATGCCACCGAGAGACGCCAGTCATACATTAAGTCCTTTGGATTTAAGGCCAGGAAACTCCCTTGAGAGCTAGGTATAGCTCTCGGGCCGGTAACGCCCCTGGTTCAGCTGCGGATGCAGTGAGAGCTGTTGGTGACTGAGTGAGGCACTGTGCTCGCGCGTACAGGCGAATAATGCTATTTGTCGCCACGCTTCTGATTCCAAAGCTTGTACAGCGCCGGAATTATTGCCTTCGACCTTTTTGGAGCACACCTCGTGTCATGCTGAAACCATGCCAGTGTATACGGATGGCTCCAACTCTCAAGAAGGGGTTGGCTTTCACGCCGTATCCCATTTGTTTGAAGTCAGTGAGGCTCTGCCAGGAGCTGCGTCTCTCTTCACTGCCGAGCTTGTACAGCGCCGGAATTATTGCCATCGACCTTTTTGGAGCACACCTCGTTTCATTATTCGCGTTCATTACTAGCGTTTCTCTCTTCATCACATCAACTACATGGCAGGAATACATGCAGCTCTTCGGGCTGCTTGGCAAAGAAGATGGGAGATGGTCGAATAGAACTTAAATTTGCGTGCCATTGCGCCGCGACTGTTCCCATGGACCTACCCCCCAATTCCGCGAAGGTTTCAGGTTGATTGCTGTCGTCTCCGAATTGGGCATACTCACGAGACGCACCGCCATTTGATGGAGCGTTCGCCAGCGCCTTACTGTGAAGACTGCATTGTCCCCATAGACTGTTTGGCACATTCTTGTTGAATGTCCCAGTCTGGGCGATCTTCGCGCTCGTTACCTGTCCCAGTACCGGGGTGGGCAGGGTCACTACCGCTTCTCCCTTGTACTCGGAACGAGTTCGTGCACATTGACTGGTGGAATTATAGACTTTTTGAGGGAGGCCGGCCCTCTCCCCTTTATTTAACTAGGTTCTGTTTTTTGTTATTGTTGTTTTCTTTGTAGGCCGCACGATCCTGATTGTTGCTATCTTCCCCTTTTATCGTTGTTGTGTTTTTATATTCTTATTTTAAAGTAGCCTAGTGCTAGGCTGTCTTGATTCCGGTCACTTATGCCCAAGTGTCAGTCGCCAGATAGGCTCCTAAAATTATAAAAAAATCGGACCGTTGTCGCCCCTGGTTCTGCGCAGGACGCCACTCTGGAGGGTACCACATTTGGCTATTAGTCGCCACGCCTCTGCTCCTAAAGCTTGTACAGCGACCTTTTTAGAGCACACCTCGTGTCACGCTGGAACCGTGCGAGTGTATACGGATGGGTAAATGTCCCAAGAGGGGGTCGACTTCCAAGCCGTATCGTCTGTGTTTGAAGTCAACGGGGTTCTTCCATGCACTGCGTCTGTCCTTACGAACGAACTGGTGGCAATACACCACTCGGTACGGGAGATTACGCGACGTGCCCGGTTCGGAGACCGGATTGGGATCTATAGCGACTCACAAAGCACCCTGAGTGCTCTCGGGGCATTGGAATCTCCGCCCTTCCTGGTTCGCGATATCCGTGACGCCACGGTTTTGGCGAGCCGGGTAGATGTTGAGATTATCTTCTGCTGTGTTCCTGGACATGTAGGAATTGCAGGAAATGAGCGCTGCGATGAGGGTGCCAAAGAGTCCGCGAGGACTCTGCGACCGGACTAGCGTTTCGCTCTTTTCCACACCGACTACATGGCAGGAATACGGGCAGCTCTTCGGCCTGCTCCTAAAATAAAATACAACAACATGAAAACACCTTTAATATCTGTTAAACAGAACTAGCAATCCGTTGAATGGTCCTTTGGCTCTCTCCAGACCATTGATAGGCCAAACATGAGGCCAGGCCATTTGCTTTTTACCCAGGCAGAAAGGGAACTTGTACACCTGACACAACATATGTGAGGTGCCCAGCGTTTATCCTGGTCACCCACTTTACATCTAAAGTACAGCTCATAAAGTTTCTTCACATGTTTAGTCAACTGCCTCTTGTATTGTCTTAATGTAGCTGATCTATATATATGTATAACAGAACTCTCTGGAGAATTTTTGCTGTTTTCTGTAAAGAAAAAAACAATGTAGTAAGTGAAAAATAATATAAATAGTAAAAGCAACAAGTATTAAATAAAAAGGTAAAAATAAGAAGCATTTATATTAAGTTACAAAATTATCAAGCGTTACGTAAGAGTTACCACGGATTTGGACCCCTATAACTAAAAGAATATTGAGTTTATTTTCCTAAATTTCATAGGTTAGTTGACAAATACCTTAGGAACACCACATTAAAATTATATCAAAATCTTCTGTTTATAACTTATAGAGTTGTCAGTTTCGACCCAATCCTGCTTGCATTCAATCCCTAGGGAACCATCGGTGTATCTAACGTAAGTGTCGTAGAATAGGCTCCCGACGATATATTATATATCTATTCTTTGTGGGGATTATTCTATATTCGAGTGCGGGTTGATCAGATTGCCGAGAATGACTCTATGTAAATAAATAGGCCTCGAGAGGGCTTATTTATATTCAATATACTTGAGAAGTGGAACGGAGCCCAATGCTAAATAATATTGCAAACATCAATAAAATAGAATTATTTTAATTAATCTAACAAAACAACACGTGGAAAATATTTACATGAACTGGGATTAAAATGGGAGATACACATGAAACGAAAAAGGTCATGGGAATATTTGACTAAGCGGAGGATTAAGATTTGGATGGATTTAAAATGACAAAACAAACAAGAAGGAAAAGGGTTGGCTAAATCCGTTTAAAGCACAGAGTTACGCGGGCACAAAGTTAAATAGTTAAATGCAATGCGTAGCTTACGTATTTATAAGGTCGTCGTGCAGAGGAAGGCGATTTGAAGGAATCTTCGGTCCAATTGGCGATTTCTTTTCCAGGAGAAGGGGTTTTTAGGGGGGTTGTCCTTAACGAGAGGGGAAGGACTGACTTCGAGGAGTGAGAGCGAAGTGGGGCTTGGAAGTACGAGCGATCCTTGAGACATGATATCGGAGATGTTCTGGATGAACAATTTGGGTTATTGGTGTAACCAAGCGTTCTCTTGAAGAACGTTAAAAAGGGGGGAATTAAATTACCACTGACGTGATATATGGGAACGAGAACCGTTTCTTGTCGAACGGGCTCGAAGAACAATGACAGTTCTAAAGTTGTTCTCTTTCTGAACAACAGGGGGGCGAGAACCGTTTCTTGTCGAACGGGCTCGAAAAACAATGACTGTTCTAAAGTTGTTCTCTTTCTGAATAACAGGGGAGGGGGGCCTGTTGACTTGGCATCTCGAGGGGCACAAACCTTGGCACTAAAAGATATTGTCCCCTTCTGGACAATAAGGGGGTTCTCGAGGACGAGAGTTCCTAAGTGCACAATGGAGACCAGATCGGCGTGATGCATCTGATTCAAACGCGAAATTCTATCGCATAAATAGCCGGAGCCAGCGTCTCAGGGTAGGGGACAATGGGGGACTTCCATGGAATGTCCCGGTAGCGCTTGGAACAATCTTATCTCTCATAAGCCTAATTCAATATGGCCGGATCGACGCCTGCAGGCAAACGGGGGATTGAACCTCCTTGATTAAACTTGGGAATAGTGGGCGATAAGACGCCGTTCTACTCTCTCCCGCAGGATGCACGTGGGAAGCATGAGTTTTGATATGTGATAGAGGCGAGGCGTGGCAGCCTCAGGCCATTCTATCACAGTAAGTAAGATGGTAATTTACGAGAAACTGGAGGCTCGCAGAAAGAAACGGATGTTATATTCGTGATTTACGGAAAAATCCCCCTAGAAAAGGTTAGTTTCATTTCCGTCTTTTCATTTTTGTACAGTGTTATTTATGTCTTTAACCTTTCATTAATACCTATTTTTAAAATTTTCTACCGGCATAAACTAAATCAAGCGGTAGATAGGGTGGAAGGAATCCAGAGAAGAGCTGCAAAACCCATTCCTATAAAATCTAGGATCAGCTATAATGAGATATTGCGCAAGTTGCGAATGCTTTTAGAAATTGCACAGGTTGGGTATATTTTCATAGAGATTACATAAATTAGGTATGTTTATATAGAGATTGCCCAAGTGTGGTGTCTTTAGAGAGCTTGCCCAAGTGTGGTGTCTTCAGAGAGCTTGTACAAGTGTGGTGTTTTCAGAAAGATTGCACAAGTTAGATGTCTTATTTTTTTATTACTTTAAAGGGGCCACACCTGGCGATAACCACCTATGGCATAAGTCGCTGAAATTAATCTTAGCCTATTTATTAGATTATATTAAATAATGCTAAATAACCCCCACCCCCACCCAAATTAACACAACTATTTGAGTGAGGGATGTCATCCTTCGGGGTCCAAGATGCACCCAACCTATAAGCTAAATAAAATGGCGGAAGCCCGCCTCCTCCAGAAACTCGAAAATTCTGCAAATCAGTGTGCACAAAATCGTTCCGAGTACAAGGAACAAATGCTAGCGATTTCATTCTTCCCGGATGCGAGACGTTACGGTAACATGCGCGAAGATCCGTCAGCCTGAGACATTCGATAAAAATGCACCGGACAGTCTGGGGTACCAAGCAGTCGTCGCGGAAAGGTGAAAGAAAGCGCTCCATCAGATGGTGCTGTGACCTGGTAATGTGTTCCATTCGGAGGTGAAAAAAAACGACATGAAGCCATGGGAGCATTAGGGATAGGTCAAAGGGAACAGTCTCGGCGCAATGGTATGTAACTTTAGGTTCCTATCCGGCGTCTCTTATCTTATTTGCTATGAGGCCAGAAGAGCTCACCAGATTCCTACCATGTAGTCAGAATGGGATGGGGGGAGGGGATAGTCCATTCGCCCCATCCTTGCAGACAATTTGTCCCTCTTATCAACGCACTCATTTCACACAATAACTAAATCTCCAAGAACCTAGCAGAAGGCAAGCTCGATACTCTTCCTTCGCGGCAGCCATGCCATCACGAATAGTGTCAACCAGATTTGGCGGAAATTTAAATGCCACGAGGGTATTCAGTGCGTTCTGTGACTCACTATTTATCACACTTCGGGCAAGACGCGTAATCTATTGTACTGAATGGTGTCTTCCAACCAGCTTGGCCGTGTAAACAGACGCAATTGCAAGTAGAGCCCCGCCAGCTTGAAACAAAGGGAATACAGCATAAAGACAAACCCCTCTCTCTCGAGTGGGAGCCATGCGTGTACACAGACACGGCTCAAGACGGAGTAGAGCATCAGACGTGAAGTGAAATATGCGAAAGTACCAAAGAGTAGAATACAGGTAGCCTCCAATGTTCAGGGAATAAACTAATTTAATGTTAACCAATTTTTTCCATCTACTTACACACGGAGAAGGAAAGAGAAATTGAGCAAAATTCAGCCATGGTAGTGAAATCAATCTACGGTTTGCAAAAATCAAGCACGGCAACCATACGCCAATAATCTACGAGAATATCGTCCATCCAGATCCTGTTGAACATGTCTAAAAGAAAGATCATGCCTCTCCTACCCAACTATAAAGGTATGGCGTACGAGATATCGTCTGAACTATGCTCGGTATCCTGGCACGATCGAAAATGGAGCGCAACTCCATTGACTTAAACCCTCCAGTGAAGTTTTCTTCGTCTTCAGCGAGCTCAGGGCGAAATTTAAATGGTTCCAGAGCAGTATCTCGGCAAGGGAATTCGGAGAAAGCAACCACGAAGGACTCCGCCAAGGACCTGGGGTTCTAGATTGCGGTCTCGTCCCCCTGGAATATGGAAGGGGTTCTTGCCAGAACTTGCTCCGAATCCTTGTGCCGTTAAGTGAAGACACGTATGCAGGCCAAGAAAACTGCAACCTAACTCTCGTTCGATAAAAATCACCTAGTGAGAAATCTAGCCTTCTTTCTAAGGGCCGTCTCGCACTTGGCCAACTACCAAAGAAGCGGATGGCGTGGAAAATGTCCAGAGATAATAGGAATAGTAGTCAGGTCCGCCCACGCCGTTAAAAGTACCGGAGAAGAAATCTAAAGCCTCATACACCGACCTCAACTCCTCGACCTGGATTCAAAAGTCAGTAATTTTCTGAAATGCACGCCACCACGCCCAGAGCAAGTACAACCGATGTTGTTTCTCAGGAGGCAGTGGTCCACTAAAAAGATTTTTGAATTAGAAAGGGACGACTGCCATGGTCATCGACCACCTCCTAATCTAAATCAATCTGTGCGACCCCAGAACACAGGAGGAGATCAAAACAATCAAATAAACTGTTTATTGGACAATACTGCGTGAAATTATCTATATTTAGGACACTGATCTCTACGTCGGTAAGAAGCTGTCCCCTGGGATTGATAATATCATCCCCTCAGAGAGGGGGACTACCCTTCAAATCAGCGAGAAGGAGAAATTGCATCGGTAACCGTGCCAAGACGCAGCCAATGATCACATCGAAATCAGCTGAGGGCGGAATATACAGTGAACTAAAAGTATACCTCCTATCCAAGTGTAGCTGTACTGCTAATTCCTGAAAAGAGGCATTTATAGCCAGAAGGAGAACGGAGACATCACTTCAGTGTAATTCGCGCATCACCTACCAGTTACGCATCATGAGGTGACGGGGTTGAAAAACCCTTATATCCCTGGGTTCTTGAAGACAAATGGCCAGCAGGGAGCGAAAAGAGCCTATTCTTCGTAACTTCTCTGTCAGCCTGGAAATCCACGGCAATTCCATTGAAGGAAAATGCCACCCAGGCCTAGTTTGAAGGAAATGCGAGGTCTTCTTTGATGTAAAGACCCTTGCGGAAATGAACAAAGCCTTGCCGGAGGCATAACATCTGGAAATGTTCTCCATAGAAGGCACCACTGCCTTCAATGGCTTACCTGATGAGGTTCGACTCGGCGTACACGCATTGTTCTCCTCCCCGCTCTAAACGTTTACCGGATGGTGCGGCTTTGTGATCTGGAGTCGTCCGCTCTTTAGACTGCCCCGACTTTCCAAGGTGCCTCATATAGTCTTGGACAGGGACTAGGGAACCAAAGCTCACTTGTTTTTGTTGTTTTTCTTTAAGCGGCAAACATAGGAAGCCTTGGAGATGGTCTCAGGACGACGTTCGGGGGGTTTGCTACTTGTGAGTCTAACAACTCGATGGAGGCGCGCTGCCGCTTCGCCTTTTGCTTCTGGTTTTACCCAGGCACAAACCTGTTTTTGTTCCAGCCTTATCATGGTGACGCCCAGGAGAGGTAAAGCCCACAGTAGGCTTCCGAATGGGCGCGGTAGCTTTCGTGCTCGTAGTCATAGACGGGCCTAGAGTGGTTTTTAACTTGAGAGGGGTAGGAAGTCTCAGTTCGCAAAGGGTAGGAAAGGATAGTTCCTTCGCCTTTCGCCCCGTAAGGGGCGCGGCGATTTGCCATCCTGGCCGCCGTGCTGACGGGACTCAGCACCCCGTCCGGCCACAGCTTATTATTATTATTAAAGTTCCAAGCCACAACCCCAACTGGAAGAGCAAATAGCTATAAGCCCAAGGGCCCCAGCGGGGAAAAAAACCTGGTATGGAAAAAACGAAACAAAGATTAAGAAAAACATAATAAATAAATAGAAAATTAAAAAAAAAAAAAAAAAAATTAAATGCTATAATGTTAAAAATATTATAATATTATATATGTGTGGATAATGAATAAAATATTAAAGTTATAAGTTTCTGTTAATTAAAAATGTATTAGCACCCACTTTAAATTTCTGAAGTTCCAAGGACTCAACAACAACACTAGGAAGTTCATTCCACAGTTTAGTTGTGTTAGGAATGAAACTTCTTGAAAACTGTGTTGTGTTGAATCTCATAGGCGTAAAGGCCCTACTATTGGCATTTAGTACACCTCTGGTAACTCGTTGAGGGGCATATAAATTGGGCAGATCGTGATGCAGTGGATGATCTGCATTGTTAAAAATTTTATATAAGATGCATAAGGAGCTTATTGCTCGCCTGTGCCACAGATCAACTTTGAGGTCAGGAATTAAAAATTTTATTGCTCTCAAATTTTTATCTAATAAATTAAGATAAGAGTTGGCTGCCGAACTCCAAACAGGGGCGCAATATTCAAAACACGGAAGAATAAAAGCATTAAAACAATTTTTAAGAACAGTCTGCTCTCCAAATACTTTGTAAGATTTCCTCAAAATGCCAATTTTTTGAGCAATAGAGGAGGAAATAGATCGAATGTGATTCTCAAAAGTAAACCTAGAGTCAAGCATAACTCCAAGCAACTTAAAAGAATCACATATGGAGATGGGAATGTTATTTATTAAAAGATCTGGATGGGGAGGATCTAGTGTTCTGGATCTGCTAACAATCATACTCTGGGTTTTCTTTGCATTTAACTTCATGCCCCATGAAGTGCACCAAACATTTATCTTAGCCAGATCTCTATTTAAAGACTCTGCAACCGATGCTCTCAACTCAGGAGATGGGACTGGGGCTATTAGAGTAGCATCATCAGCATAGGCTATAAGTCTATTTTCCAGTCCAAACCACATATCATGGGTATATAATATAAACAGTAGAGGACCAAGAACACTGCCTTGTGGTACACCAGATAGCACCTCTCTCTCATCACTAAAATTATTATCAACATAAACCTTTTGATGTCGATTTGTTAAAAATTGTTCAATAATATTTAAAAATACACCACCTACTCCCAACTGCTTCAACTTAAATATCAGGGCCTTATGATTGACACGGTCAAATGCGGCACTGAAATCCAGGCCAACTAAGCGAACTTCTTGACCAGAGTCTAATGATTTTTGGACAATGGTGGAGACTGTGAGAAGTGCATCACAAGTGCTCAGACCCTTACGAAATCCAAACTGTAAAACACTTGTTTCCTCTCTTTTCATACAACCTCTCCCACAACTTTCTCTGGTCAGACTCTAATTTCATAGGGTAGATGCTGAGCTTCTTATCAAGCCAACCGTCCCGGATCGGGGCTGAGGGGGAAGGGGACAATGTTCCCTAACCCCTGAGCTCCGGTTCGGTTTTTTTTTTTTAACAACCTGCTTTATCCCCACCCATACCTTCCTCACATCCCTTTTCCTCTCCTCTTCACATTCTATCCATTTTTACGCCATGTCTAAGGTGGAGCCGCCATGCCGATGGACTGCCAGGCCACCAGGCGGGAGGGGTGGTCCCAAATGGCGGCGCCTGGCTCAGCCAAGCCTGTAAGCACCTCTTGCAGTGCGGAAAACTGCAAGAGGTGATAAGCTATTGCGTCCCGTAGCACAAATAGGGTCACCATGCCTAATGATGTAAATAAAAAAAAAAAACCGACCCCCAACTTCCCCAAGAACATCAATGGAGCCGCCCTCGGGCAGCTCCACCGAGAAAATGGAGGGGTCTCCCCCTTGTGCTTGGGCAGGGGACCCTCCATACTTCTTTAACCGGAGAGGAGGCTTACTCCTCTCCTACGCCTACGGGTGTAGGGGACTCCCCCTCACCCCCTTCTCTGGAGGTGCTTTCGGGCACTTCCCTATCTCCAGCGGCAGTCCCTCCTTTGCTTTCTAAGGGGACTGCCAAGAAAGCTAGCAGGCAGCCCATTGCCGACCACCCCTCGTGTAAGCGGCTCGGTAGGGCAAACCCCCTTAGGGGGGAGAGGGAAGCCAGGCCCCTTCGGTCGCTTCCCTCAAAAGACCTGCTGGCAAGAATTTTAAACCTTGCCGGGGTCAAGGCCTGTGCCTCCCCACACAAGACTGGCGAAACTGCCAAGGGGACCTGAGATGTCCTGGGAGGGGATGGCCAACTGGAGGCCCCTCCTGTGATAGACATGGTCCTTTAGGAAAACCAGCGTCAGACGGTAGGGCCTTCCATGGGGGAAAATCCGGGCTCGGCGCCAAGCACCGAACCCGAATCCGCCCCTATGCAAGGTCCTCCTCAAACGGCTGGGGATTCCTCAGGCAGTACAAGGAGGGGAGGGATCTGCTGCCACTCTGGCAAGCGACCAAGCCAAGATCGGCACATCCGGCCCCTCTGCCCCCCAGGTTGCGGAGCCCCTGGCTAAGACCAAAAGTGCACAGGGCGGAGACTCGATGACATCGGGGCCCCTCATTCAGAAGTTACCTGGCGTTTTCGAGCCCACTGGCTTCAAACGCTTCCTCATTATTCGCTCCACTGATGGCACCATGTTGTCCAAAGGCAACATGATCCATCAGAGGAGAGGATTAGCTAGTGCAATTGGTAAAGAGCCGAAGGTGACCCGTTTCTCGGACGGGAGCCTTCTGGCGAATGCGGCGAATCCCGCCGAGGCGTCCAAGATAAGTGCTCTTCGGACACTTCATGGCACCCCGGTGAGTGTGACGCCGCACTCTACCATGAACTTTGTTAAGAGGAGTAGTTTATGCGAGGGAACTCGTTGACTACTCCATTGAGGACATCACCCTAGAGCTGGCCGACCATGGGGCGGTCAAGGTCGAACGTGTGATGAGAAAACAGGGAGGGGCCTTGAGACCCACCCCTACACTCTTCGTCACGTTCGACTGTGACAAGCTCCCTGAGTCGGTGCGTGCTGGTTGGTACCACTACCGCGTGAAGGCATTCGTGCCACTGCTGCGGCGGTGCTATTACTGTCACCGCTTCGGCCATACGAATCGCTCATTTAGACGTGCAAAGTCGGGGTCACCCGAAGTCTGTGTAAATTGCTCCAAGGTCGCACACGATAAGTCCAAATCGTGTGTGGCCAAGTGTGTCAATTGCGGAGAGCCGCACCCTGCTTCTTCGAAGCAATGTAGTGCATATTTCCTTGAGAAAGAAATCGTGGCCGTTCAGGCCCAGGATCGACTCTCATTCCGCGAGGCTAAGGACTTGGTCCTGGCGCGCCCGGCTCTGCCTAGGATGTCATATGCCTCAAAAGTTAGAAAGGCACCCTCTGCTCCTGGCCCATGTAGGGCAACGAGCAAGGTTGTTTCCGCGCCAGTTCGGAGCCCTTCTGCAGGCTCTACCCAACCCGGGCACTCCCCTGGTAAAGCTGGCGGCAAAAAGGGTTCATACCCAGCCCCGGCTAAATCCAGGGCTCCCCCCTCTTCCCCCAGCGTGACCGTTTCCCGTAAGGCGAAACGGCCACGCGTTTCCACCGAGTTGTTAGACTCACAGGAGGCAACACCCCTGAAGATGGTCGCTAGGCCATCTTTCGGGGTTCCTAAAGCTGTCCCCCGAAAGGAGGACAGCAACAAAGGAGCTTCGGCTCCGTCGCCCACGCCCCGAGGTGGAGCGAGTGGCTCGGAGACGGTGGTTCCTCGAAAAGAGGTCCCCCCGCCTCCAAAGCCACAGCGCCCGCCTAAGGTTTCGATGCGGAGGAAGGAAAAGACTCGCATGGCGAGCTCAACCTCCCCCAATAAGTCCTCGAAGGCAACAGCGCCTTCAGCACTCTGTCCGGCCAACAGCGTCCGGGGTTCTGCCCCCGGGAAGCGTACGGCCATTCCCGTGAGGGTCTTCAGTTCAAGGAGGGCCCCCGCGTCTCCTCCTAGCTAGGCCTGGAGGGCATATTCCTTCAATGGAATTGCCGTGGACTCCGGGCCAACTGGGAGGAGCTGCGCAGGCTCGTCTCGTCCCGTTCCCCGTTAGCTATTTTTTTACAGGAGACCATGCTAGGCGCGTGCCCCCTGCCCGCCCTCCCGGGGTATAAGGGTCTTGCGACCCCACCACCGCGGTATGGCCGGGCTGAGGGATGCATGGTTTACACACGGCATGATGTCTCCGTTCTTCCTTTCTATTTAGATACCTCCTTTCAGGCAGTGGCTGTGCAACTGCACCTGGATAGGAGGTATACTCTGATTTCTGCGTACATTCCACCGTCAGCTTACTTCGACGCGGGGGACTTCCGCCGCGTCGTGGCACAGTTGCCGAGGCCCTATCTCTTGCTTGTAGATCTGAACGGCAGGCATCCTCTCTGGGGAGATTACTCCATAAATCCCAGGGGACAAGTCCTTGCCGATCTAATCGAAGAGCTTGAGATGGCTGTCCTAAACGTGGATGAATTTACGCATCACTGTCCGAGAACCGCTTCATTTTCTTGTCTTGACCTATCCTTGTGCTCCTCGGATGCACAGCTTGATTTTGATTGGGGGGGTGGTCGTTCACCTCCATGGTAGTGATCACTTTCCCATTTAAATATCATTTTCAGGGCAACTGCCGCCTGAGAGCCCACCTCGGTGGTGCTTGGCGCGGGCGCGGTGGCCTGCATTTCAGGAAATGACTGAATTCCCTATCTCAGTCGAGGAGTTTAGGTCCGTAGATTAGGCTGTTGAGTTCTTCTCCGGCAACCTCATCGCCGTGGGCCTGACTACTATTCCTAGGACGTCTGGCCGTTTTGCACGCCGACCACTCCCATAGTGGTCGGCCGAGTGTGAGACGGCCCTCAAACAGAAGCGTTATGCCTACATGCGCTATAAACGCTGCCCGAACGAATTTCACTGTTCCTGAATTTCGTCGGGCTAAGGCTAGGTTCCGGTATATTTCGAAGCACGCCCGCCGCTCTTCTTGGCGGGCATACGTGTCTTCACTTAACGGGAAGACCCCTTTAGCTGAGGTGTGGAAGCGATTCAAAAGGATTCGGGGCAAGTTCTCGCAGGACCCCCCTCCCGTTCTCCAGGAGAATGGGACCGCATTCTCGGACCCCGCGTCTGTGGCGAAATCCTTAGCGACCGTTTTCTCCGCATTCTCTAGATGTGATGCTGCTCCGCCAGCATTTAATGCACGTTGTGATGTCGCGGAAGGCTGCAGGCTGGACTTTACCTCCAGAGGTGGAGAACCTTTCAACGACAAGTTTACTGTGAGTGAGTTGCGTTCCGCTCTTGCTTCGTGCGCGGACACCACCCATGGTCCGGACGATGTCCCGTACGCCATGCTTCGACACCTGGGTGAGCGAGGCATGACCTTTCTCTTAGATTTGTTTAACAGGTTCTAGGTGGAAGGTCTTGTCCCAGACTCCTAGTGAATCACCACTGTGCTCGCCTTTCGCAAACCGGGAAGAAATCCATCTACTCCGACCGGTTTCCGCCCAATCTCTCTAACCTCTCACGTGTGCAAGTTGATGGAGAAATTGGTAAATGTTAGACTAGCATTTTCCTGGACAGCAGAGGCCATCTGTCTTCTGCCCAGTGCGGCTTCCGCAAGTTCCACTCCACGTCGGATGCTCTGCTCCGACTGGAAAATGCCTTCTGCGAGGCTTTTCTTCGTAGACAGCACTACGCCACGGTGTTTTTCGATCTGGAGAAGGCCTATGATACCGCATGGCGATACGGTATCATTGAGACTCTCCACACAATGGGGACGAGGGGGCGCCTCCCAATGTTTATACCTGAATCTTTGCAAGATCGTCGTTTTCGTGTATGGGTGGAGGGAGCCCTCTCCGGCCCAAAGGAGCAGGAAGAGGGTGTCCCGCAGGGAAGTGTCCTCAGTGTCACACTCTTTGCCCTGAGCATCAACGGCATCACCTCGGTGCTGCCGGATGATGTTCTCGCTACGCTCTACGTGGACGACCTTTCGATCTCTTTTGGCGCGGCCCAGATGCCAACTCTGGAGCGTCGACTCCAACAGGCATTGAACCGCGTCTCTCGCTATGCCGAAGCGCACAGGTTTCAGTTTTCTTTGGCCAAGACTAAGGTGGTGCACTTCTGCCGCCATCCAAGGCTTCACCCCGACCCAGATTTGTTTCTTAATGGGGTGCACCTGGATGTGGTTGAGTCACACCGTTTTCTTGGTCTTGTATTCGACCGACGCCTCACCTGGGAGGCTCATATTCGCAGCCTTAGGGTCTCCTGTACCCGCGCCATTGACATTCTTCGTTCCGTGACGTTCAGCGCTTGGGGCGCTGATAGGACTACTGCCCTACTCTTTTATCGATCCTTTATTCGTTCGAAGCTCGACTACGGATGCGAGTTTTATGCATCCGCAGCCAAGCGTTTATTGCGGAAGGTGGATTCAATCCACCACACTGGCCTTCGCCTTGTGACCGGTGCCTTCCGCACTTTCCCCATTGAGAGCCTGTTGGTCGATGCTGGGGAGATGCCACTCGCTCTGCACCGCGTGCAGTGCATCACAAACCTGTACGCGCGAGCCCGGCGCCTCCCTCAGTCGCCAACAGCTTTCACTGCTTCCGCAGCTGATCTCGATGGTGCCTATGCCGCCGAGAGACGCCAGTCATACCCTAAGCCCTTTGGATTTAGGGCCAGGAAACTCTTGCGAGAGGTAGATATAGCTCTCGGGCCGGTGGCGCCCCTGGTTCTGCCCAGGACGCCACCCTGGAGGGTACCACATTTGGCTATTTGTCGCCACGCCTCTGCTCCCAAAGCTTGTACGGCGCCGGGAGTATTGCGTTCGACCTTTTTGGAGCACACATCGTGTCACGCTGGAACCGTGCCAGTGTATACGGATGGCTCCAAGTCCCAAGAGGGGGTCGGCTTCCACGCCCTATCCCCTCTGTTTGAAGTCAGCGAGGCTCTGCCAGGCGCTGCGTCTGTCTTCACTGCCGAGCTGGTGGCAATACACCACTCGGTACGCGAGATTACGCGATGTGCCCGGTTCGGAGACCGGATTGTGATCTATAGTGACTCACAAAGCGCCCTGAGTGCTCTCGGGGCATTGGAATCTCCGCATCCCCTGGTTCGCGATATCCGTGAATCCACGGTCTTAGCGAGCCGGGCAGATGTCGAGATTATCTTCTGCTGTGTTCCTGGACATATAGGAATTGCGGGGAATGAGCGCGCCGATGAGGGCGCCAAAGAGTCCGCGAAGACTCTGCAACCGGACCAGCGTTTCGCTCTTCCTCACACCGACTACATGGCAGGAATACGGGCACTTCTTCGGACTGCTTGGCAAAGAAGATGGGAGACGGTCGAAGGGAACTTAAAGTTGCGTGCCATTGCGCCGTGACTTTTCCCATGGACCTATCCCCCAATGCTGCGGCGGCTTTAGGTTGCCTTCTGTCGTCTCCGAATCGGACACACTCGTGTGATGCATCGCTATTTGATGGAGCGCTCGCCTGCGCCCTATTGCAACGATTGAGTCGTCCCCCAGACTGTTCGGCACATTCTTGTCGAATGTCCCAGTCTGGGTGATCTTCGCGCACGATACCTTTTCCGGTACCGGGATGGGCGGGGTCGCTACTGCCTGTCCCTTGTACTCGGGACGAGTTCGTGCACTTTGACTTGTGGACTTGTTGACTTTTGGGGGGAGGCCGTCCTTCTCCCTTTCATTTAACCAGGTTTAATTGTTGTTTTTGTTATTGTTTTTGTTATTGTTATTGTTATTTCTTTTTATTGTTGTTTTCTGTTCAATTTTTTTAAAGTAGCCTAGAACTAGGCTGTTTGTTTACGGCGACTTATGCCTAAGTCGGCAGTCGCCAGATAGCCCCTTAAATAAAAAAAACAAAACCCTTTGCCATATGAAAAGAGATTCGGTCCGCAGCCTGAATATTCCTCTCGAAAAGATACGAGTCAGATTTATTCTAGGAAGCAGGATTTTACCTCGTTACAATTTGAACATAGCCTTACAAATTACAGCTTTATCACATAACCTCTTAGAGCAGTTTGTTTAGACTTTGAGTTGACCCGATTTAACAACGTCTGTACGTTATACTCGAATGGCGGAGCGGTAGAAATGGTAACACCTCCGCAGCAATTACACGTATGCTTAGACGTGGTAGCAATACCAACCACCTCACATCGATTCAGGTAGCCTCTCACGATCGAACGTGACGTATAGGTGTGGTGATAGGAGATCCCCTTACCAGTTATGGACGTTCTGCTTTTAAGGATGTAATCAGAAATCTTGAATAAAATTTGCTGCTCCCGCCAATCTCATCTCAGGTTTGTACACTTTTAAGCCTCCAAGCTTGGGCACGTTAATGTTTGGCGTTCGTGCCTTCCTGTGCAGATGCACAGACCGACCAGAAATTACACAGTGGACGGCAGACTTGGCAGCCAGAGAGGCAGGGTGACAGAGAGGATCACTTATTAAGTTGTACTAATCATCGACAAGATAACCAGGATCTGAATTCTGTCATGTGACGGATCTAGAGAAGAAACGCGAGGCTTTTAGTTAACCTGACAGACAACAGGACGGTAAATCCCGGCCGCCATAAGCAGTTCAGCCTTATGCAGGAAGGTGTCAGCCCAATGGTTGCAGGATAGTGGTTATTGAGGCGAAAAGCGATATTTCTTTTATTCGCGCACAACGCCCAGGACCCATCAAGCTCTGGTATCTTGCAACCTGCGGGCGTTGTTACTAGAGGTTTCAAAGCCTCTTCTGATGCAGCATAACATAGCTGGTCAGGTACTTAAACCTAGGTAAGGATATCATGATAGGGGCACTCTTATAAAAAAAAGGTTGGTAAATAGAGAAAAATAAGGAACGTACCAGCTTTCCCAGGTCCTGTTAAAGACCTGGCATATTGACACTCAGACCGGAAGGACGGGTCGCTTCTCTCCTGAGGGGAGGTATGACTTGAGTTACTTTGATTAAGCAAGATGGGAATTTTTTCAGTGAAAGCACTTTGATATGTTTCCAAATAGTTTGCAAAAGTTGGGTGGTCTTTCAGTGATCGCACATACGAGTATTGCTGTCTTCTGATAGTGTGACAGGTTGTGAATATTTTCAGAGATATTGTACAAGTTTGGCATGTGTTCAGAAAGATTGCAGAAGTTGGCAATTTTAGCAGATATACCACAGGTTGGGTATATCTTTGAAATGATTGCCAAAGTCGATGATGTCTTCATAGAGATTGCAAAAGTTGGGTATGACTTCATAAAGGTTGCACAAGTTGGGTATGGCTTCATAGAGATTGAAAAAGTACAGTATGGCTTCATAGAGATTGTACAAGTTGGGTATGTCTTCAAAGAGATTGCACAAGTTGGGCAGGGCTTTATAGAGATTGCACAAGTTGGGTATATCTTCATAGAGATTGCACAATTTGGTTATGCCTTCAGAGAGATTGCCCAAGTTGGATATATCTTCATATAGATTGCACAAGTTGGTTATTTCTTTATAGAGATTGCACACGTTGGGTATATTCTCTTAGAGATTGCACAAGTTGGGTATGTCTTCATATAGATTGAACAAGTTAGGCCTGGGAATTCTAAAGGAAGTATTTGATCTCGATGGTTTTCTTTTATTTATTAATTCATTGGTTCCGTCAATTAAATTTACTTTAGAAAAAGAAGAGAATAATAGCCTTCCTTTCCTAGATGTTCTAATAATTAGACAATCAGACAGGTTTATATTTTCTATTTACATGAAACCGACAAATAATTTATCCTATGTCCATTTT